>JAOEHT020205734.1:0-19343 GCA_025448195.2 Parazoanthus atlanticus | reverse complement strand
ATCCCCTTTTCCCCTCTAAACACAGGTCGCCCAAGTCTCTTTGTTAGTTTATATATTGTATACGGGTTCTATAATGTATCTGCCATAGTGGGTCGAATTATTTACGTCTTGGGATATCTCGCCAAATAATGGACAAAATGACCCCAGTTTCAAACAAGAGATAAACAGACATACACAAGACAAGTTGCACAATTTCATTATTTCGTTGAGAAACAGCTCGGACGAGTATTTTCCATACAAAGTCTCTCAAATTCGATACAATGTGGCGGATGAATAACAGAATCCATATATTGTAGACTAGAAAAGCTTGGGTGACCTGTTCTCTGAGCTAGTTGAGATTTGGTTTGTTATTCAGGCATAGGGAAATTGGATGAGATATTTAGGAGAGTAAAAGATGCATCGAACATTGGACCTAAGTAAGCACGTGCCATACCTCGGACTGCATGGTAGGTTGCGGTCGTCCATTAAACAGTAACCCTAAAACGATTTTTTTTTTAACTTGAGGGACTGGTCATTGTTTATGGCCGGGTTGGGGCTGAAGAGAAAATATATTTTCCTTCTCAAAAATCTTTTACTCATCCTAGTTTTGAGGCTTGTCTCAGTACAAAAGACTGTTTGAAAACTCACCTACATGTAAGACTGGCCAAACATTTTTGCTACCCAATCAATTTCTTTTCAGCCCCGACGCCGGTCACTAATAATGATCAATCACTGACTAATTTCCATAAACCCTACAACTTCTCAATATCTCACCTAATTTATCGGTCAAAAAATCTAAAAATACTTATCAAATTTTATCATCTAAGGTACTGTAGACAAAAAATTTGACTCTCGAAATTAAAAATGATATATTAGCAAAAATATGATTAAATCCTACTGAATCGATAGGCCTGGAAATTCATTAAAACATGTAGAGTGCAATACAGACATATATTTGGACAAATGAAAGGGCGAGTGGCAGTGATATTTTGTATAGTTAGGTATATTAAGTAGAAATATGAAAGAACTAAATAGCATCTTAACCTGCCAAATTTGCCGGAGAATAATGAAACTCGATCAGAATTATTATGTTCTTTTAGACTATGGTTATATTGAGCGAAATATTAGAATATTGTAACAGAATAACAATTACTGTACGATGCGTGCCTAATTGATACAGAAATTCATTCCAATTTAACGATATGTATATCATATATTTTTTGTTTTCTTTAGTCCAATAATTTCAAATACTTCAAGAAAATACATTGGAAAAGTGGTGTGAACATTAAGATATCGGTTCAATGGATGTAAATTGATGATTTTATACTTAGCGTGACGTCAGCAGTGTTTTTACAGAGGAAAGACGAAATGACATTCAAGGTCTACACCATAAACTACAATCGAAAATTACGATAATTTTACTGATGCAAAAGTTGAACAATAAGCTTGTAGGATAGATCAACATGACACTTTAAAACAAAGATTGGCGCACAGAAAACCAGCACTAAAATAAATATTATATTAGCGGCGGTGTCTGGCTGAACTCAGGGTATGTTATTAAAACCTTCCTCAATTTTCCTTTTTCCCTCTCTTTTTATCTTTTAATGAGCGCTTTTGTTTTCTGTTTCTCATATGTCAAAATCAAAATTAAAATCCTGTTGGTAAAAGTTAGCTGTGTGTAATTAAATTTTAATCGCCCACCAGCACTGGACCTGGCCGACGGCAACCCAACTAGATTCGTTTGCTAACGGTCGGCGAAAAGTTGCGAAAAATATTATGAATAAAAACATCCAGTGTACGATGATGAAGAACGACGAATACAAATATAAGTTGTTTAACTGAAAATTGAAATTCGACAGAGTAATTTGTAAAACTACTGTCAACTGATGTCGGTCTCTAGTCATTATTGATTCATATAAGTGTCTTTAAATGTCGACCACCCTGGCCAAATATAAACTTTGCAAGATTTTTCTATGAAGAATACTGATGCTTTCAATTGCACGACCACAAACTAATTTTGAGTCTATTATTTTCAGACCTTGGAAACCAAATGTTTACACTGGAGGGTTCGGGGACCTACAGCGAACTATTCATTAAGATGAAGTCTTGGGAGACAAAATTGTTTGTTTCGTGAATTATTGAAAAATTGGAAAGTTGAAATGCAAGCGTTGGCTTTTAATCCCTGTATTTATGTAACGAGTTGGTTCGCAAAGGGTACAGTTTGTTGTTTTTATAAGTATCTTTTCAACGCGCGACACAATCTACAATGAAAAAATAGATCTAGAATCGATAATGGGGCAGTTCCCTGCCATAAAATGCCAGCTTTTTAATAATTAAACACTCCTTGTCAAGCTTTCTAGCTAAGCCATGCATATTTGATGATTTCTCTTCCAAGCAACAAAGGCCATTTTCAAAACACAAAATTAATAATTTAAAATTCATGTTGATTAAATCTCTTTGTCACTTAACCCAGATACGGGATCAATTATAAATGACAAACCCTTTTCTATTTGGATTCTTAACTCTCTCGGCTACAAACTGTCCTCTTACAGTGTCATGTCATATTTTCAATTGGTCGCGACCGTTTCAACCTAAGTAAACTCCGACAGATGTTCTTTTATCATACCGGATAAAAAAACCATCACTCTGTCATTTGCGACGTGAACAGTGCAAGTGAATTCAAAGCAAGACTTCCCTAAGTCATTTGCTGCTCGTTCTGCGCTAAACCTGGCCTGGCCGAGATCTACAGAGTACAGCACGCCTGTTGAAGTTCGCGCTTTCGATCAACTTTGTTTTGCTATCACGTGGCTGGATAACTAAAGCGAACGCACGTGTTTAATAAGCTGGTCCGGTTCACACACCATCGATTTGTTCACTTTGGGATATAACCACAAGTGCATCTTGGAGGCTGATAAAGAGGTTTAGAGACATCTAAGCTCTGGAATCGCAAAACTGGTAAGTATTAAGATGTATAGTTGTCGTACTTAGAAAAACGTTGGTGAGCTATCCAGATGCACTAATTTTTCTGACAGAAAATTTCACCCCTAGCGATAGATGGCATCGCGGATTTAAATTCGAATACATCAACACTTTCTATAACCTAAGTCCCTTTAACTTTCTCTACATCTTCATCCTTTTCCTAATTTAACCGCCCATTAATTTCCAAATTATTCAAAGTTGAAATTGTATCACCTTGAACGCTTGCAGACATACTGCTAGGCCTTGCTCGAGGAGCGACAACTCAACAGTGAAAATTTCTCCCCTAAAGAAGAACACAAAATTTGACTGATTATAAACTTGAAGATACCTTTTTGTACCGTAATATGGACTTTGTAATAAGTGGATTGTATGTTATGTTTTAAAATTACCTCGCCGGTCTACAAAAATAATCAACGTTTTGTGTGAACTCTGCTGGAGTTAAGTTGAATATAGACCAAGTTATCAATAATAATTGAACCAATATGGCTTTCTTCTGATGCTAGCAGAAAACAGCCCTACGTAAAATTCATAATGAAAAAAAAATAAAATGCATATTTATACTCCAAAATTAAATCATATACCGCACCAGTTATTAAATTTTGAGAGGAAAGATTAACTCGTTTGGGACAAGGTAGATGATTTATGTGTGATCAGATTTGACAATATCGATGACTGCTAAGTTAGAGTGATAGTCCAGCTTTGAATAGTGGAAACAAAACAATTTGACAGTCTAATTTATCGCCTTCGACCTCTAAGGAACCTTCTGACAGCTTGTCCAACATTCATTAAGCAAAAAAACGTCTGCAAACTGAAGAATCAGGAAGCAAACGCCTGGAAACTCTCTAAGCCGGATTTATGTGAAACGCTTTAGCAACGAAAATAAATTCTGTTGGCTGACAGAAGCGTGTGCTAGTCTTCTAGGACCGTTCAAAGAGGCTGGTGGCCATATTGTGTAAAACCGGCAAAATCAACATTTGTTCGTGCGCCTGTATCCACGCGCTGACGACTCAACCACCCAATAACATCAACAACAGGAAGTTTGTGACTGAACGAGATATTTATTGCTAATAAATATTTCAAAATTTCAAGGCAGGTGCTTGCTCACGCTTCACTTGACATGACATGAATAATTTTGGAAGATTCCCGCTTGTATTTGCATAGATGGATAATTCGTTCACCTGTCATTTTTAAGCAAGGAATTAAAGTTTAATTTCCAAGCTCGCAAAGTTTCATTTGCACTATGCCATGACTGAAAAAGATTTCTTTCACTGTTCCTCAACAGGTGTTGTGAAAACGGAAGGACTCGATGGGTCCGATATAGCGCCGTATTTTGACGTACAAGTCTCACGGATACATACGTGTAAAAAAGGATTTGAAAGAAAAACTCCAAAATGGCCGAACGCAGAAAAAGTACCTCTCCGATGAAATATCCTTCAAATCTGAGCGACTCTAACGTTCAAACTACTCAACGATTCTCGTTCACAAGTGAAGATATGTTCAACTATCTGTACGGCTACCTTCCCATACAACTCGTCGACCCAGCTCAGTTACAACGCGAAAAGCAGACACGACAAGGAGAAGAAGAAAGCACCGCAGTTCCCTGTAAGTTCTCTTCACATTTGTTTTCTTAAATTATTACTGAAGTTATTGGAGCAAAGATGTAAGTCGCGATAGCAAAAATCAAACATTACGATGAGCGATTTACCAGAACCGGTTAGGTTAGGTTTAAAACCAGGATTATCAGTTCTCATAAGCTTCTCTTTCAGAACAATATTTAAAAACAAGTTGTTAAGAGAAAAGGAAATGTCTTTGAAGCAAAATGTTAAGTGAAAATTTGTGCACTTTGCATCAATAATTTCTGAGCACGTGGTTCTATCTTCTGGTAACCTGTCTAGTTGATTAATAAAACTCTCATTGACTTTGCAAAAACCTCTTAATGGTAATAAAGCCTCTTACTTTATTACCATCTCATTACTAGAAAGATATACATATTGTTTTTTCAGTTCTGTTGCATACTCTCTCTCTTTCTTTCACTCTTCCGAAATATATTTCATACCCCTTGCACCACGATCTCCGCTCAAATCAAGTGTTAAACAATATTTATAGTCTTAGATTAAACTCGAATACTCCCATTAATTTAACTTTAGATTCAATTTATTGTACAATAATTAAAGACTCCATGAATTGAAGAAAAAATCTTTTTACAATGTTTCCGCTTTATAAATCTATGTGAATATTTGTGATAAGCGATTATCGGGAGATATTCATCGAAACGCCAAATCTCGTTATATTTTTTTTCTGTAATGTCCATGAAGAAATCATCAGGAAAATATGTGCAACTGCATTTCCGCAAATGAACAACATGAGTGCAACTGCGTCTGGTAAATTAATTTTCAACCGAGTTACCGAGTTACCGAATTTGTATTTTATACACGTCGTATGAAATTGAATTCGCTACCGGGCAATATTCCAAGAACTGTAAAACTTTTTAGCGGCGCTTTCGATCTAGGAAATTTGGAAATTTAAAGTGAATACGGACAAGCTTTATTAAATAGAACTGAATTAAAAATATAGGAGGTTGTCAGCTTTCCTTAGAATATCTTAGAATTGACATATTTCTGTCAATATTCCAGTCTACAGTGGACTTAAATGTGCCAGTGGGCAGATGCTTGTTATAAAATGGCTTTTAATATGGCAAAGACATTAGTAGTAGAAACAGGAGTGCATCAATACTGGACAAACATATAATAGTATGTGCTATTGTGTTAAAGCAAGAAAGTTTATGTAAAAAGCAAACAAAATCATTCCACAAGCAAAGAGTTAAAAATAACATGTTAAGGGGAAATTGTAACTTCCTTGTTTGTGTCTCTTTATATAGGGAAGTTGAGCACTCATTACGTCACAAGATGGCGATTATGGCCGGATTTTAGTCAGCTTCTTTTGAATTTGAACGTCGATTTTACTTTAGTCAAATTTCTCCTTCTCTTCTTCTATGACCTTGCAGTTCGCCTTAAAGTATAACCGAAACAAACACGTGTTGCTCGAAATTCCATACGTTTTAGTTTCGCTATATTTTTGTCAGTGCTTTTTGCAGGATACTTTCCGATCTGAGTCTGGCAAAAGCTTTTCAGAGTCAGAACTTTAATAGCCATTCACCATAAGTTTTAATGCAATATAATTGTAATTGAGTTGAGGGAAATAAGTAATATAGCAAAGCAGTTAGTGACTAATTTATATATAATCAGATTTGTAACTTTCTCGCTGTAGTAGCTACTAGTATTGAGGGGATATAAATGATAGAAATTGAGTTCCTCCTAGAATATTTATGATCATGACGATAATGATGGGGATGATAATAATGATGATGATGATAATTATACTAAAAATAATAATAGTACTTTCTTTGATTAGGAATGTCTGCGATATAACAAAATATTTTTTTCATAATGGGTATATATAATGTTACTCGGTTACAAGCGAACTTTAAAACTATATAGGACTCTTGGGAAGTTTTATCACAAAACATTAATCCCCATCACGGCATGCAGCTAGAACCAGTTTATATATATGACTAGGAATAAAATGATACAAACGGGGTTAATTTTGTCTGTCAAAATCGGGTTCCGTTTGAGCAAAAAGCCAAGATACTAAGGAGGAATTCCGATTACATTTCGCGGGGAAAATGGTTGTTTCACGATTCACGGATAAAACTTACTAATCATTGACAAAAAGAAATAAAAAGCAAAATCATGTTTCACGGTTAAATAAAGACCTCAATCACTCTTCACGGGAAAATATGTATCTAAATCACGTTTCACGGAAAAATAAAGACCTGGATCACGTTTCATGCGGAAATATAGGCATTAATCACGTTTCACGGAAAAATAAAGACCTGGATCACGTTTCATGCGGAAATATAGGCTTAATCGCATTTCACGGAAAATAAAGACCTTAATCATAAGCACGTTTCACGGGAAAATATAGACCTAAATTAAAATACGTTTCATGCAAAATATAAAAGGAGAAAAGGAAAATCACGATTCACGCAGGGACTATATTGGCCATTTCATGTTTCCCGGAAAATAGAAAGAGTAAATCATGGTTCACAAAAAGAAACATTACTACCGTCTGTCGGGTTCCTCAAAATCTCGCTCAGCATTAATCCAGGATAGTTTAACATAATAATAATAATAATAATAATAATAATAATAATAATGTAATGTATTAGTATTTAGTAATTTATTACTTTCCTGGTACTCTCTATAGAGACGACCAAGTTATCGCATCCTTTCCAACAGTCAAGAAAAGAAGAGTAGAGACTTGAATAAATTTATGAACAATGCTAAGAAAGCTGAATTTTCTTATATTGTACGGTCTCTTCGACGCCACCCACCACTCCCTACAACCTACCCTCTACCGCTAGTGATAGACCTCTACCCACCACGCCCTACAACCTACCCTCTACCGCTAGTGATAGACCTCTACCCACCATGCCCTACAACCTACCCTCTTTCGCTAGTGATAGACCTCTACCCACCACGCCCTACAACCTACCCTCTTTCGCTAGTGATAGACCTCTACTCACAATGGCCAGAACTAAACGGTTTAGTGAGTTTCTCACAGTTAAATATCAGGAATAACATACATTTATCTACATATTTATTTGTGAAAATTACTAATCACGGAAAACCTAGTACAGTATAGAACAGAATATTATATTATAGCATAGTAACAGAATATAGTATAGTATAGTACGTGATAGTAGTAATAAGTATAGTATTGTTTAGTATCGTATCGTATAGTATAGTATAGTATAGTATAGTATTGTTTAGTATCGTATAGTATAGTATAGTATAGTATAGTATAGTACAGTACAGTACAGTACAGTATAGTATAGTATAGTATAGTATAGTATAGTATAGTATAGTATAGTATAGTATAGTATAGTATTGTACTGTAAGGATTGTATTGTATTGTGTTGTATTGTATTGTTGCACTGTATTATATTGCTTACGAGCCTGCGACAGTTCTCTCAGCGGTTTCAACAGAAATGGAAAGTATATTCTGCTTACCATAGTTAACCATAATGCAAAGCGTTCGTATTAAATTTTGTTTTTAACATCATTCTCAATCTTGCTTAGCTGTGATTTGATAAACTGATGATGAAATATTTCAGCTGAGCAGATACTACCGGCTGTGTTTCAGTTGTAGCTCTGAACTACAAACAAAGAAGAACGAAATTACTTTCATAACCCTCTCACAGGGTTGAACATCAAAAAATCCTCTCTTTTGATCTGGTAAGTGGGAAAACTGTGCCTTTTTATTACTGAATAACTGGTGGCAAACAATTCATTTGGAATTCTCCTTTTTGGCGACGATTCAATCCAGTAATTTTGATACGTTGCAGCTGAGCAGCTGTTGTCAGAAGTTCGTATTTTTCAGTTGTGGCTTAGAGGTGTACAGAATAATTGAGATTCTTTTTATCTTTAAATGTCAACCAGTTCTTTTTTCTAGCAGTGTGAAATAGGAAATTTACGTTCCAACAACATGTTCCCAGAATTAAATGCGACAATCGAAAAAGACAATATATAAAGCTTCGTTTCTATCCTTCAGGAGCGCTTCTATTTGCTTTTTTAATCTTTTTGAAGCTTTTTTATTTCTAGTTTTGCAATATTTGTGCCCATATACAACGGCTGTTGGCTCGTCCTACAAATGCGTTATAAATGTAATATGGTCTAAAATAGCTTCGAAGCCACTTTGGTAGAATTTACTTGTGATAGATTAGGTGTGTTGATTCTAGCTAGCTAGCACCGGGGTCCTATTTACATATTAACAGTCAGTTTGCAAGGTCAATCAGTCAACACTCTATTTGTTATGTAAACGTTAGAGAAAGCTGCCTGGTCAACTTCCCTTGCCGATGCGTTTTCAAATGACAAGATCTTATAGTTTTCGTTTATTTTCGTCCACTTGGAACTGGGTTGGACAATGCCGGAATTAACTTGCAGTACACCATTTTTTGTCTAAATTCCTACGAAATCATTTTGGTTGTTGCAGTAACCTGTGCGACGCAAAAGGAACAGTGTTGTTTCTGTTTGTCCACAAAAACTGCCCGTCATTGAGAGCAGATTTTTAAAGATATTGATTAACTAAATGGCTTCTGAAAAATAGTGTATCGCAAGAGAATATTGCCTTGCAGTCATAAATAGTCACATGAAAATGTTGGTTACTAAACGAATGAATGAACGAGTCAATGAAGGAAGGAAGGAAGAAAGGAATGTATGAATGAATGGATAAATGAATGGTGGGAGAGATGTCGATAAATATATATGTTTAGGTGGAAGAGTGGATAGATTGACGGACAGAAAGGAAGAAATGAACACGGGTGTGTATTATCGTATAAAAACGTGGCTTTAAAAAGTTCAGATATCGGACTAAACGTAATCAATATATCTGTGACGTCAATCCAGAATTTACTTATCTTTGCCCTTTACACGGCAATTATTTTTCAAATAATCTTAACTTTAGTTATAAAAATTGAGTATTGTCCCTTTCGGGGTTCCTTGGTATAAAACTGGTGGGGTATTCGCTGCATGAAAAAAACTCAAATCTGTTGCTGCTACAACAAGCTGTATATATATATACATTCTTGTTCATACGTCCTGACCTAAAATAAAACGACTGGGATCAAAGGAAACAGAAAAAGAGTCTCGTAAAGCCACTGACAAATCTGCTCAAAACTATTGGCGATTATATGCTGTGAAAAAAGCGTTTCTAAGAAATAAAAGTTTAGGAGAAAACATCCTAGCACGGTCTCAAGATTTGTTTGTATTTATATGAAAAAACACTTAAAACTGCCTCTTTGCTCTAATTTTAACACTTGAGAGGAAATTTGAACGTTTCTTTTATTTCCGAAAGGTTAAGTATCTAACGCCAACAATACAAATCGAAATGATTTGCACTTGTGTGTTAAATGGTTTGGTTGCTCGGTTATAAAGATACACTAGTCGGGTTGTCTTTGTGTAACTCTGATCACCTGTCATCTTATGTGCACAATACTTGTTGAACTAATAAAACTTTTTGTTTCTGTATTAGAATAATACAAGAACGACGCTGTGAACAGGCCAGGTTTAAACTAAACCAGATTGCATCGCTACGAAGGCTCTTGCATCTGTTTAATACATCTACCTACGTTCCTGTTGAATCAAGTGTTGAATAACTCAGTTGTTGCAGCTGTGACAAGCTCAGAGCAGCTTGGAATATGTGAGTGATCGAGCTTTTATGGTTCCCCCATATAGTCAAGAGATCAAGCGGTTGAGGACACAAACATTTAGGAGCCAAAAGGAGCCAAAAAAGCATGACAGATCTGGCAAATAGCAGTTGCTTCAATGCTTCTTGTAATGGCACACTTTCAACACGACTGATCACCCCGCGTTCAGTTGTAGTTATCCAATCCTCGGTATTCTTCCTGATTCTTGCCATTGGCATTGTGGGCAACATACTTGTCTTGGCTGTGGAGAAAAGTAAGCAGAAAAAGAAAAGAAATTCGAACGATATTTTCATCATAAGCTTGGCAATATCTGATTTGTTGAGTCTTTTTGTTAATGTACCAATGCATATAAACAGGTTGCTCTTTGTAGAATACTGGCGTACACACTCCCTGCTCTATTGTGTTGTTATTCGGCCTCTAGGAACTATGACATTTTGCGCGAGTATTCTTACCATAACCACAATGGCGATCTATCGCTGTAGAGTGATTGTTAATCCTTTCAAACGCAAGATGAAGATACGATATGCTCTGCTTTGCATTGCAGTGACATGGGTGGCCGCCTTTTTGGCAACTTTACCCGCGATACTAGTGGCGACTGTAACTAAACAAGGGAGTTGTAGAGGGAAATGGCCTTCGAACAAACACAAGCAATTGTACATTCTGGCTTTGTTACTTTTGAAGTTTATTGTACCACTTTGCATAATAGCCGTGGCGTATTTGAGAATGGGCTTTTATGTCATTCAGTCAAGGCAAAGAATCTCCAAGTCAACATCAATCCTAAGATCTAAACACTCAACAAACATGGGTCCAAGGAACAAAAGAGAAAATAACCAAATAGTCAAAACTCTTGCAATTATGGTAGCTTTGTTTGCGGTTTGCACTGGACCTCACCAAATTGCTTGGACGTTACGATACTATGGAGGTAAAAACGCAAAGAGGATTGCCTTTATAATATACAAGTTTTCTCCAACTTTGAACAGTTTCCACAGCTGTGTGAATCCTATCATTTTTGGGGCATTGACAAAAAAATATCGGAGTGGGTACGTCAAGTATTTGGCCTATATTTGTTGCTGTCTCCGGTCGTTTTCGTTCTGCAGAAAGGTTATTGGTGATTTTAGCTCATCTGCTTTAGTGGAGGAAAATTCACCACCAAAAACACTCAAGAAAAATCGTCCACTAGCTCTGAGAAAAACTAGCGTAACACAACTGGCCGAACCTGATCAAACAAAACACACAAAAGATATCAGACGAGTAAGCAAAGTTTGCTTCGAAGATTCTCGTTCTTCCAGTGGGACAAACAACGGAGCTTTCTTTGGAGGACTAAGAGTTGAAAATGAACTGAGGATAATGAGTTCTCAAGAGGAACTCGTACCCACCGATAACGGGCTACAACCAAAAATGCAAAAGAGTCACACGAGATTCCGGTGGGAACTAGAGAACGCTAGTTCTATCAGCGACTCAAACTCCGGAGAAGCGGAGTGTTTCACATATCAAAACCTGGGTTTAGAGGAAGAATCGGATATTCAAGACGTCACAGCGACAACTTTTGACACGAAGTTTTAAAGTGATGTTATATTCAAAAGTAAGGTCTTCAGTGTAAATAATTAGTCTGACGGGTTGGTGGTGGTGGGGGTGGTAGCGTGGCTCAATGGGTTGGTGTTTGGACTCGGGATCCCGAGTTTGAGCCCAGTCTCCACTCGGATCTGTGCTTCCGAGATCAAGCCAATCCCTGGTCACGCTTGTATATAGCCAGCTTGAACGCCTCTGGTCAGTTGAGATTTTAAATACTGTTTCTAATACTGTTTTTAAATACTGTTTCTAATACACTGTACTGTTTCTCTACTGTTTTTAATGAGAATAAATTGAAATTAGAGACAGTATTTAAAAGTATTTCGTGGAACACGTGTAAACTGGCTGGTAATGCTAAGTGTGCTTCCGCGTTAAATAGAGATATTTATTTATTTATTTATTTATTTGTTTAGGTATTTATTGTATTCTCCAGGGCCTCGGACAAAGTACTGCAAACTTTCTGAAAATAGGCCCATCGATTTATATTTGTGTAAAAAGGCTTCACTTTGGCTTAAATTTTGGGGTTTGGAATGAAGAGGGAAGAGAGTCGTGACATGCACTGGAAGGGGCGTGTACTGTTTTCTCGCCTAACAAAGGTTCTAGCCCATCGTATAGAAAGGTGTTGACTTCAAAAGCCCTTGAACATTTTGCATTTAGAACCCTCCGCTCCGCCTAACTGTAAAATCAGCTGATCAGAGACGAGAGCGTCGGCAAAAGCTGCATGGTGTCCAACTTGGCCTCAAAGTGATCACACCAGTAATAGAGCAGTTCGGTTTGACAAGCTCCCCAATTGGTTGGCATATTGCTTATTGTAGCGTTATTCTTCAGATATACACCATGAATCACTTATTTTCTTGTTAACTGCCCTCTTTCATTGTGATGTCACAAGCTGTACCACACAACAAACAAAAACACCCTAGTTTCAATTATGGAAAGTCCGAATTTGTTTCGTTTTGACTTTACTTTGCGTATTTGACCACGATGTAGTTATAGTTTCGGTTAAAAAATTCCTAGTCAAAGTGTTTTGTATACACACAAAAGTATTGTGTGTTCATATTTTGTTTGGCCCTACTTCAATCCCACAATGCAATGGTAATACGTTTTCTTGAATGTAATGCAACTTATCTTGCTGCAGATATATTTTACTAAATCATCGAACATTTTAGAAAACAGTATCACTTCATTGAGGTTCAAAATTGTAGTATTAAGCCTTCTTTCTAGATCGAAAATGTAAACAAGCCGTGACGTCATAGTGAAATTGGTCAATTGTTGTTTTTATATGACGTAGCAGGTAAATACAAACATAAACAAGAAATGTGACACTTTAGTTCATCGGTAGCCACGCAACACTATATCAATAAAAAGTTACAAATTTTACTTGTGCCATTTTATCCATTGTCTACTTACAATTGATGAACTAGGTAATCATATCCACCTGGATGTATTGCATCAAAAAACAAAGTTTTAATATGATTGATCCAAAAATTATGTACCAATGTCAATGTCAATGTCAACGTAAACGTCAATGTGAATGTGAATATCAATGTCAATGTCAATGTCAGCGTCAAATGTCAGCTTCAATGTCAACGTCAACGTCAATGTCAACGTCAACGTCAACGCCAATGTCAACGTCAACGTCAATGTCAATGTTAATTTCAATGTCAATGCCAATGTAAACGTAAACATCATTGTTGACGTCAATATCAACGTCAATATCAACGTCAACGTCAATGTCAATGTTAATTTCAATGTCAATGCCAATGTAAACGTAAATATCATTGTTGATGTAAATATCAACATTAATATCAACGTCAACGTTAATATCAACGTCAACGTCAACGTCAATGTCAATGTCAACGTCAACGTCAATGTCAACGTCAAGGTCAATGTTAATTTCAATGTCAATGCCAATGTAAACGTAAACATCATTGTTGACGTAAATGTAAACATCAATATCAACGTCAACGTCAACGCCAATGTCAATATCAATGTCAACGTCAACGTCAACGTCAGTGTCAATGTCAACGTCAATGTCAACGTCAGTGTCATTGTCAATGTCAATGTCAATATCAGCGTCAACGTGAACGTCAAGGTCAATGTCAATGTCAATGTCAAGGTCAAGGTCAAGGTCAAGGTCAATGTCTATGTCAATGTCAACGTCAACACCAATGTCAACGTCATTGTCAACTTTAACGTCAACATAAATGTCAACGTCAACGTCAATGTCAATGTCAATGTCAATGTCAATGTCAATGTCAACGCCAAAGTCAACGTCAATATCAACTTAAAGTCAACATCAATGTCAATGTCAATGTCAATGTCAACGTCAGTGTCAATGTCAGTATCAATGTCAATATCAACGTCAATGTCAATGTCAATGTCAATGTCAATGTCAACGTCAACGTCAATATCAACGTGAATGTCAAAGTCATCGTCGACATCAATATTAATGTCAACGTCAAGGAAGAACGAATTTTAGTTCGAGTAAGCGGGAGGTTTGAGTTATCGGGAGTTTAAGTTATTGAGAGTTCAAGTTATCGGAAATAAATGGGTGGCAGAATATCTTGAAGGGAGAACGAATTTAGCTCGAGTTATTGGGAGCTCGATTTTTCGGGAGTAAATGAGTGATAAAATGACTTGAAGGGGGAATGAATTTAGTTCAAGTTAGCTGGAGATTTGAGTTATCGGAAGTTCAAATATTTGGGAGTTCGAGTTATCGGGAGTAAATGAGTGACAAAACGACTTGAGGAAAGAACGAATTTAGTTCCAGTTAGCGGGAGCTTTCAAGAGTTATCGAAGATTCGAGTTATCGGGAGCTTGAGTTATTTGAGAGCCAACCGTAGTAAAAATTGTTTTTGGACGTGGAGCTCATTTTCAGGATAGCATTTGCTTGTCAGACACAGACATGAAATTGCACACCGAAAAAATATATTTGAGTTGTTTTTCAACTATCATATGCTGTCTTAAAGCCCCAGGTTACTGCTTAGGACGCAATCCCGCACAGTAGGTCTATATTCTTTGGAGAAAATTATTCCCAAATAATATCTCGGGGTAGCTAACACAACTTTAGCACTTAAAGTTTATATTCAAATTTTTTAACTGTTCTATGAACTGTTTGTTAGTTACAGCTAAAAGGAAGGGGAAGACGGCGAAGAGCTAACAACCCTTCAGCGTATGCTTTTTCGACCTTATGGTCATAAACATGGTATATAATTTTTAGATTTCGAAAGTTTGTCATAAACAGGGTCTAGAAATTACATGTTTGAGCTGAAAATCATGAAGAGGGTATGAACTTCCGAGAATTTTTCTCTCGAACAAGGCCAGGGTTTGAGTACCCCCCGGGATTTCAATGTACGTTCTTGCTATACATTTTCTTTATTCTCTTTTTGACCCTCATGTTTGATTTTGGTTTGAGTTATTTTCAAAATTATACTACTCACTCAAATACAGGCCTCCCTTAGCTGTAAATAATGCACAGTTTTTCTTTCAGGATTCAATCGCGTACTGTGATATAATTTGCAGAATGTCATTTACACGCGGGGAGCTAATTGCAAGGTATGAAGCGTTTATGGGCGCGAAACAACTTCAAGTTTCAACTATATTATTTTTCAATTATATCAAGACTTTAAAAGAAGGGGAAGCCGAAATTCGCTTGATTATACTTTAGGAGGAGAAGTGCGTAGTGGTCAAAGGAGCAAAAGCTTTCGAGTTGGCCACTACCATAGCGAGATTGATGAAGGAGAGAAAAAAATTATATATTAGATACATAGCTTAAGAACAAATTTTGTAGGAGAAAATGGAAGGGGAAATATAGATCCTAGTTAGCAGGAAAAAAACACTTAATATGTACAAATCTCAGGTCTTAGATCCAGTAACAGCATACTACTGCAATGCCCCAACAAGAAATCACTTGTAACTCTAGGCGATTGCTCGTTCATGTGGGCAGCACCCAGACTCTGGAACGCCTTGCCTGCCACTCTAAGAAACATTACTTGCTTAGAGACTTTTAAGAAACACTTAAGGACTCTTTATTATTTTACTTTTATATTACTCTTATTATTTTTATACCATTGCATATCGCATTTTTCAAACTTTTATATATTGTAAATAGTTTCCTTACATACATTGTAAAGCGCATTTGATCATTTTATATAAATGCACTATATAAGTTATTAAATTATTATTATTATTATTATTATTATTATCGAATTCATGTTTTGCACATAACAGGATTTTTTTAACTTAAAGTTTGCCATTATTTGAGCTCAGTCTGTTTTTTGTGTGTGTTAATTAAATGTGACAAACGTTAAAAAAAACTCATCCTGTAGAAACCGCAAAGCACAGAAGAAATACATTTCTTTTAGCTCATCCAATGAAAGAATCACAGTCTTAATTGCCAGACATTGTGGCGTCACGACGTGTCTCATTCACAAGGTCTCAAGGGTTGACCTTTTTACGAAATGCAAACAAGTGTTTTTGAAATGATCGAATCTCTTGCAGGAGGTTAATATTTTTCCCAGGCTTTTTAAGCCTAAATTTCATAATCAACCATAGCGCATTAATGATCCCAACTCGTTGTTTACTTTGTTGCTTCAAATGGTTTCTTTTAATTCTTTTTTCTTTATAATATTTTACAGGCCTGTTTACTTGTGTTTAATGGCAAGACTCATCTCATGCATTTTGGATTTGTTATTTACATTCGTATGTAAATTTCTACCGAGTTGTTTGGAATTTGATTGGTTCAAATGCGACAGGCGAGTCTAAACTGTAAAATTTACATAAAATATAATCATCGTCTCGAAATCCACAAGAAGGCCTGATCACTGCCTGTTTCGCTGTCAGAGGAAAGGAAACTTAAACCTCTCGACACGATACCCTCACACATAACAATGTTCTTGTGTTTTCTTGTTCTGTATTCTGACTTAAACTTACTTATTTGTCAAATTTATATCATTATGACTCAAGCGTGATCGGACCATGAGATTGATGTGAACTTTGCTCCCATTCTATATTTATATTATTACACTGTATCTGCATGTTTACTTCACTGTCGCTGATATACTTCACTACAATTATTGTAAACCGTTATAAAGAAACCTGTAGTTTGATCATCTTAACATTCTTCATTGAAACCTTTTCGTGGCTCTTGTATTGAATGTGCTGAATTGTGCAAAACTCTGGAAAACTGTTTTGTCAACGATGTCAAAGTTCTGAGCTTAGAAGAAAATAACCCGATGTCACAGCGGATTTGGACCCCCCCAAACTTGGACCCCCCGGTCCAAATTCGCTAGCAGATATGGACCCCCCAGTCCACTAGCGGATATGGACCCCTCTCCACGGATTTGGACCCCCTCGTTTTAGTGCTTCAAAATGACTTGTCTTTCAACGTCTTTTATATCAAGTGGTTCATTAGTATTGTATTCAACATTTTGTAAGCTAGGTCAGTTAGAAAGTTTGAAAAGGAAACGATCTTTTGACCTGAAATCTGATGTGTCTTTCAATGTCGTAATACCTAACGCCGAGTAACTGCGAATATGGCAAATATATAAATATAATCTGCATTTTCTGGTAGTAAATTTACGACAACAAACTTAAAAACACGCTTTTATCTTATACACAATCAAACCAAGCAATGGATCATGCAAATATTTCAGCAATTGCAGCTGAGTCTACGACCTTTGACTCGACCTCGCCACGCGCGTACTCTCTCCGACTCGATTCATTTTATCGCTTCATTCTCAAATTGCACAAATTTATTGTGTAATCATTTGCTTGATAAGAGTATTATAAAATCTGAGTTTGTATTTCCATTTGTTGAAAAATAACGTTTATTTTCGCTGAGCTACCATAGCGTGATCATCGTACTCGATTACAAGCGCCGAAGCACTATGAGAACTAGCTGATTTTAAAGGAAAAAGACAAATACATTAGCTTAGTTTTTAACAAGTTCCCTTTGAATCAACAAAAAATATGCTAAAGCGGAATATTTTTGCAATTTGGACTGACACGAAGTCATCTTTGCAAGATTGTTTTGGGGGGTCCAAATCCACGGATGGGGGTCCAAATCTGCTAGCAGATATGGGCCGGGGGGTCCAAATCCGCTGTTACACCGGCCAGCCAGGCCAGCTGCAAAAGGAATCCACCGCCCCACAAAAATTTCACTGGCCTAACAATATGCATTTTGAATGTGCCAAAGGGTTAACTAGTCTTCTAATAGGTGAGCTGTCCTTGTCCTGCAAATGAACGTCTCTCTAACAACTATAAGTAACGAATCTACAGTGTATATATATCCATCAATCGCGATCTACATATCACACAAAATAAGAATACAAATGACTTTAAAATAGATTATGAAAGTTCCATTTTTGGTCCAAAGCAAAAAAGAAACCACTTGAAGAATTACAGTACTACACTACAGTTACATTACAAACCAATGGTACATGTATTGTATGTGTGTTTTTCTGCAAAATGTATTAATTTTATAAGCCAGACGGGCCGGTGCTCTGTGAAATCTACAGTACTGGCCCAAGGTGAATTTGGCCGCCACTAGCCGTTAGGCCGGTGTTAGTTTCCATCCAGGGCTGTGTTGGTTGGTGTGACGGCAAGACTCAAGACGCAGCCAATATGGTTGCAACAATTATAATGAAGTCCTGCACTGCTGGCATGCAAAAGTTTTATAAATAAATATGAGTTGTTAATTTGTACTTGTAAATGAAACTATCCTATGACAATGAAGATAATTTTCTTGTAATGATAAGTTAAAGTTAACTTTATAAAATCTGTCTAAAAGGGGATCTTTTTTAGAAGCAAAATTTTTGTCAGTGTTATTTGTCTAAATATTTTAAAAGAAAACACCTCAATCCACCAAAAAGAGCGTAGATCAATCACTTTGATGCATTTTAAACTGACCTATTACTTTGTGTTCTGGCCAAGAACATACAGTGTAAGTCAACTGAAGAAGAGATATGTACATGTAACTACACTATGTACACTATAGTCCAACCAAATCACCCCCTAAAACAGACCATCCGTACCATCCGACTGTTAAAAATCTTAGATTGGTAACTGAACAGTGCCTGTTTATAGATATTTTAGCTTGAAACTTAGTTTTCTTGTCAATAAACTTTCTGGTTCTAATAGGAAAGATAACTATAATCCAACTTAATCACCACCCTAAACAGACCATCCATACCATCCGACTGTTGAAAACTGAACAGTGCCTGTTTATAGCTATTTTAGCTTGAAACTTGGTTTTTTTGTCAATAAACCCTACAGGTGCATGCACAAAACCGTGAATAAACCCTTTTATCACAAGTTGGTTGTACTATATTTTCAAAGAAGTTGGGGAGTGCAAATGCCAAAGAACAACATTTGCTGCAATGTGCTTCATATTTTTATATAATAAATTATATTATATAATTTTCTTATATCAAATTTTCTTTTTCTCGGGTGCCAATTTTTGATAGGTATATGTACAATACAATACAATACTTTATTAATCTCTCCCCAGAGGGGCTTTTCAGAGATTAGGTTTCTATCTAAAAAATTA
>JAOEHT020205634.1:0-11159 GCA_025448195.2 Parazoanthus atlanticus | reverse complement strand
TTTTGCACTGGTGTTACTCTTTAACTGCACTGCTCTCAGCCAATCAGAATCGAGTAATTTTTTCATGTATGTTATTAATCTGATAACAAATATCGAATTAATATTTTTGCTCGGTAATATTAGCATTGTTAATAGATTGTCTACCGTCGCCAGTACCAGTTGCAGGGAAACGCCAGTCTGCCGATTTGGCTGCAAAGAAACAAAGAGACTGCGTGAAAGTTTTGTTGATAGCATTACCTGCGTGTATTAAAATGAGATATTTCTATGTTCCACCAGCCAAACTTACGAATCTTTTATCAGAAAGCTTGTCAAAGGAAATCTTTCGTCCGTTCAACCATGAATCTTCCTGCCGTGTTTATGACATTGAGATACCATCAGAATTGCATAGCCAAAACGTGTCTTTGCGAGCAACGTACAAAAAGCTTATATAAACACACATAAACTTTACTATTTAGAAGACTTAACGGCTTGAAGATCTTGCATCTTAAGAGGATCAATTGTATATCAGCAAAGAGTACAAAGTAAGTTCAATTTGTGGCCTTTACTTGATTTAAGCTATCAGTATATTTTATATTTGTGATTTCCTCTTACCTTTTACTATATTTAAAAAAAGAAATGTAGTGGAATTTACGCAGAGCCTTGTTTGTTGCTAGAGGAAAATAGCGCAACGATTTGTTTACTAAATTTGGCAGCTTCATCTATGCAGGGAACAGCACCAAGAGTTTGTCTTTAATTCTACTAAAAATCCCGTTTTTCCTCAGGTTTTCCATTATGAGGAGCTTTTGGCTGTTTCCAGTCCTTCTTCTGGGATTACTGCTTGTTGCAGAAAGAGGTATAAAAGCTCGTTTTTAAAATTGGTTGACGGCTGGTTAGAAAGCTGACACTCAGTGACAAAGCTCTTCAATTTTGCATATCTCAATTTATGTGCTTTTGTATAACTGTTGATCTTCCCCTAAAAGTGTAGTCTTTGATAGAGACTTCCAAAGGTTATTATGGTATAGATGGTTACGGAATTCAACACGTTTGAATTAGAGTAATGCTTTTTCCAATTCTCATCCTTGTTGACTTTTGTTAGGATAATTATTGATCTTTACAGAAACGTATCGTGTCGGTGCATCTTTCACCCAAGAAACTCTAAAAGGTTTAAACACTTGTTGTTATTGAGAATAACTTTTTACTAGAAGTTACGTCAATTATGAAAACAACTTTTGGATATCCTCTTGTCAAAATGAACTTTGTGTTTCATCTGTTTTATAACTTTAACAACTTTTATGATTAAGCGGAACTTGCTTTGTAGACGAGGCTCGGAGCAGAAAGCACAAGTCGACACTGAGCAAAAAGGCAAAGTGGTATTCTCAAGAAAGGAAAGAGGTATTAATGAAAATAAATAGCACATGTTCAAGACTTGTTTAATATTTCTCCTGGAAAATTATTCATACCAATTCCTTGTCATTACTTACTGTCTATTCTTTTCTCCATATTAGAACAAGAACTGCGTTGTCCAGATCAGGAAATCTAGATTTTTTAACATTGTTTATTTTCAAAACGTTCAACTTGCAGTACCACTTTTAGAAATATCATTGTTTAAATTTGGTAAATAGTGTTTACCAGCTTCTTTGCTATGTAACACAGAGTAATATTATATTCAATATCAATTTCTTACCAGTTGATGTCTAAGTAACACAATGAGCCGGATGCTAATTTTATATTGAGATGGTTGGTGAAGAGGAGCAGAAAATACAGTATTTGTAAAGCAAAATGATTTTAGCTTCAACACTTTTTTCTGCAATATTTTAGGCAAACATAACAGACGAGGATAATGGAGAGGCAGGTCGTAACGAACACCACGTTGTCCTACATAAGCTACGCGACGAAGATCCGCCTCGTAAGTAACAAATTATTTAAATAATAGTAGTCACTAATGGTAACGGAATGCTCCAAAACTCAATAACGTTTTCATTCCAGCGTTGCGCCGTATCATTAAATGCATCTTTTATGTTACATAATTGTGGAAAGGTTTCCCATGAAATCAAAATACATTCAACCACTGCAAGTATTTGATATATTAGCTTGGTCACTAACCAGTGACGGGTTTAAAACCAACCGTCCTTGGGCTAAATTTATCGTGAAATCATTCTCGCAAACCAAATTCCGACTCGAGGATCATCAGTACAATACAACACAACTTAGTCAAACATGTACTCCAAAAATTGCAGGCAAACATAACAAATACGTTTGGTATTTGCCGAGCAAGAAATCAATGTTTCTTCTAAAAAAACGAAACCGAATAGCGACAACAAGCCCAGTGGGATAAAAGCATAGGTAATAATAATAATAATAATGATGATGATGATGATAATAATAATAATAATAACAACAACAACAACAACAATAACAATAATAACAATAATAAAACACTTCATTTGAATTGGGTGAGCAGATTTACAGCATAGTAATTTCTCACTTAGCTCACAGCAATTAATTCAGTAACGACTTACTTCTCAGTTTCATATTTCGAAGCTCTAAATGCCACACAATTAACTTTTCTCAGTTTTTCTTAGTTTTCAATATAAAATCACATGAAGGGAGTTATTTGTTTTGTATATTCAAAAAGTGATTTGATCTATTGTCCTCACGATCTTCATTTTAGACATCAGATTCACTTCCCACGTTCAAACAGATGATATGTTGCTGTCGAAATTGCCCCCTCCACGTATTCGTTAATAGTCAGGAAATGCACTACTCTCTATAGATCAAAGACCCGACAAAGTTATTAATAACGTACAAAAGGTAACTTTACCAGCAAAATACAAGAAAAGATTTAATTTGTACCTTTAAGAGTTTACAGATACAATTTTAGAAACTACGGTGAAATCAATACTCTCTTTTTTTCTTTCTCTTTTTAGTTTTTTTCTTTAAACTTCATAGTACAACAGTATCAGACCATTTAGTTTTAAAATGACTACGCTAGGAGAAACAATAAGCTTAGAGATAAACATAATATGCGAATGAGGGGAGTAATAAAATGGCATCTTAAGCTAAATTTGTACCGTTATACCTTCTCTCCAAAAGGACTGGGATACTGCGTGTTTTAGACCGCAATGGTTGCAACCATAGTTTATTAGAAATCATGTTTGAAAACATAATTTTCAAACAACAAATTTGACTTGAAAACTCCCCTTATATAATTTACTTGCCAAATATGCATTCTTGTTTCTTCTGTTCAATAGATCCTGCTGGCAAGATTGCCCGCATAAGAGCAAGACTATCTGCTTTTTCAGACAGGGCGACAGCACCAATCAAAAAACAACTCAACAAAATCGACGCTGTTTCCGAATGGACTACCCAGATGTCCACTACTGACCGGATGGCAGTTGCCCAGACATTGACCGCCGTAGCAGATAATATGGACAAACTTAAAGATGCTAAAGAGAATCCCATCGGGGCTGTTCAGGGGGTCCTTAATATTTTAGGGGGGATTGCGTCCCTTGTGGGACCCGCGGGTCAGATTGCCAGCATAGCTCTTGGGTTCCTTTCATCTTTTATTGGTCTTTTTGGAAACGCCAAAAGAGCAAAAAACTGTTGGTGAAATTGTACGTGAGGAAATAGACGAAGCCCTAGAAGAATTTCGTGATGAAATTTTGCTTGATCAGGCCGCAGGTGTTACAGGTCAATTTAGGATGTCAAAAATATTCTTAGACACTCTAGCTGAAACAGGAGAAGACATGACTGATGTTGAACTAACCGCTCTCAACTGTAATGTTCCTGTGACTCAAAGTGTTGATTTTATGGCACTTTTGGAAAACAGAATACGAACCCTTATTGAAACGACTGATGGACAAGACGCCAAAAAGTGCATCAAATACATTGAACTCTATGCTAGACTTGCTGTCATGAAAGATGCTTTGCTTGCGCAAACTGCGTTTTTAATTCCTAATTCGAACCTTGCACTCCGAAATGCAATACTTGCCGTTCAGCAAGGCATGCGCGAGACAACAAAATCTCTGATTCAGTTTCTGTACAGTTCTGACCCAGACCATAAAGTTTTGGCCTACTACGATGTTGACACGAGTATTGTCACAGACGGATATGCAATCAATGTTTTGGGCATTTCTGATTTCGACCGTTCTCTAAAAGGCATGCGAAGCATCAGTGTCTCTATTATGCAAGAGAATTTTCTCGACTGGAGGGACAATATTAATCTAATGCCTGGGAGCGGGGTTGGCGTTCCCTATATTACCGCAAGTACTAACCATCAGGCTATTTGGAAATTTAGGCCCCATGGGAACAATCTCTTTATCATCGTTAACAGACGAACGTGCGAAGATGAGAACCCCGGCCAATGGTGTGACGCTTTTCTCTCTTGGGAGGAGAGGGATGGAGAAGTGCGTGTGAAACTAAGCAAAGACAAACCAGTAATGTGGCAAGTCCAGACGGCTCCGGCAAATCCCCCCCTAAAACTGTAAGAATTCCTAGAACGGTTCAAAAATGTACCCAGAGCCAACGCGGCCTACGGCCAAACGAAGGGCTCTGGCCGCATCGGTAATGAGATTCTCTGATTTTCGGATCGTGTAATTCTGACATTTTGTGTTTCATTCTTCATCATACACCTCAGATCTGACACCGATCGTTTAATCTTTTCAAATTAACAGCACGGCTTGGCAACATTCACTTTCCATGCCGCGAAATGAGTAATATCAGTTTCAACCAAAAATCAAAGAATCTCTGACTCCCTTACCTCCGTAGGCCGCGTGGGCTCTGGTTACAAGAATGAGAATGGTTAACTATAGCAATAGTATAAGTAGAATTTGGGACTATGTACAAACTCCTGCCACGTGCTATATCTTTAATTAATTCTTCTCGAACGGGGGCATTGCTAAACAGCGAAACAGCGAAACGAAACAGCGAAACGGGAAAAAAATTAAAATTTTTTTGAAAATAATAAAAGAAATAAAAAATAATAATAATATTAATAATAATAAACCCACAAATCCACTGAGTAAAGCCGCTGTAATTTGGTTTTGCAAAGAGCCTGCAGTGCCTTATGGAGTTCTGAGCTTTCTACTTCATATATTTTAAAATTCGTCGTTTCTACTTCATACATCCCTCTAATCCTCCAAAATACGTAAAGCTTCAAAGTAAATTCCAAGTATTAAACTATAGTTTGTTCAAAGGCTATATTTTTAAATTGTCGTGCAGTCAGTTCTGAAAAGTTTGATCTTTATTCCACATTTCTTTTAAACTCTGGCACCATTCTCATGCAATTTTCTAATAGAATTTGATTTTGTACCGAAAGAACAGGTTTGACTAATAAAAGATTAGAGCAAAAATAAATGTAGTTGACTGGAGCCAACAAAAAAAAAGATTGAGAAAAAGAGTGTGGAACAAGATTTGATCCCGGGACATCTGCATGCAAAGTTCAAATGCTACCACTACACTAAGCAATCACCTACGGTATATAAATTTGTAAAATATACAGGTGATTGGTTATTCACCCTTTGCGCGCTGGTGTTCTGGGTTCAAATCTTGTGCCGTACTGTTTTTCTCGACCTTGTTTTTTAAAAAAAATGCGTTGGCTTCGGTCTACCACATTTATTTTTGGTATGATCTTTTATCAGTCAAACATGCTCATTTGGTACAAAATCATTCTCTTAGAAAGTCGTGTGAGAATGGCACCAGAGTTTTTAAAAAAGAAACCAGGAAAATTGCGGAATGAAGATCAAGCTCTCCAGATCTGACTGCGAGACAATTCAAAAACATAGCCTTTGGACAAATTATAACTTAATACTGGGAGTTTATTTTGAATCTTTACGTACCTTAAGGTTATTATTTTTAGCAACTACTAAATTTAGCGATTTTGTCTGAGAAAGAATTAGCGACAACTAATTTTAGCGATTTTAAGGATTTTTATTGAACATTTGTCAGATGAAATTACAAATTCAGGAACACAACAAAGTGTGTCGACCTTTGCATCAACACTAAAAAAAAGTAGCAGAAAAAATTATGTATAAATGTTAGAAAAGGGATCCTCGTCGGGAAGAGTGGTCTTACCCTCCAGGACAGCCATTTATAATTCCCGCCCTCTCCCAGCCTTTCTTGACAATTGAAATGGATTTCAATGCATTTTTAAATTGTTTCTTTATTATGCGGAGGGGTAGGGGGGTAGAACCTTGATTTTAGCGCTAACTAGTTTTAGCGAATACTAAATATTAGCGATTTTTTCAAAATCACTAAAATCGCTAACATTAGTAGCCGCTAAAAATAGTAACCTTAAAGTAATTTGGAGGATTGTCCAGAGCGATGTACGAAGTAGAAGTGATGAATTTTAAAATATAACTATTATTATTGTTATTACTAGTATAACCAAAGGTTACGAAGTGCGGGTGAAATTTGGTTGTGTAAACAAACAATTTATTTGCATATATCAAGCATTTCAAATGGCCGTTACTTTGAGCATCTTCGCAGTTAAACTGGATGCGATCGAAGATGGAAGAGATTTGTGAAGTTGCCGAGAGTTTTTTGGTAAGCAAGCATATTTTCATCATTATTAGTATATTACAGTAAGAAAATAAGTCATCAAGGAGTCACTTGCCACCTCTGCATTTGGACAAATAGTTTTGCAGTGTGGCCGTTGGTATATATTATTTCATTTTTACAGTACGTCTGGCCACCCACGTGTGCTGACTGTATGAAAAGCGTCCAAGTTGACTGAGATTGCTAAACCGTTGGCCTATCTCTAGTACAATTTGGTAGTCAAACAACTATAAACATCGGCACAGCTTTGCCAAAACTTGACCCAGTTTAGTTGCCGCACAAACTGACTACATTGTAAGTTTGGTCACCACCCATGAAACCAACTCAAACCACACATAAACCAGAACTAGCAAGCTACATGTAGGGTAAAACGAAAACAACATGGGCAAAAATGTTAGCTTGAAGCCAGACTTCGAGTTTAAGGTTAGTTACGATACTCCAAAATACAAAGCAGTCGTGGTACGTGACGATAAACAACAGTTTGATGACACATAATTATTTTGATCGACTATTTGTGAAGCAAAAGCGCCGAGAGACAGAGAATTTAGGAAAGTTAGTTACGATACACAACTATTTATCCAAAATGCAAATAGGTGGCAAATGACTCCTAGAGGACTTTTATTCTTACGGTGATAACGATCAAAGTATGCTTGCTTACCGACAAAAACTCTCAGCAACTTCACAAAAATTAATCTCTTCCAGCTTCGATTGCACCAGTTCGATTCTGAAGATGTTCGTTTCCGGAAAATCACAGAGTTCATGTTCACGTGCATTGAATCCTTGTATGCCAGTGGACAAACTTCCCGTTCTCACATGCCGCTGACTCACTTCAAGATTACATGTAGGTTGCTGGCTCCTCTTGGTCGCCCGCAATAATAATAATAATAATAATAATAATAATAATAACAATAATAACAACAATAATAATAATAATAATAACAATACTACTGTAATTATAATAATATAAATAATAATAATAATAATTATTATTGTTATTATTATTTTTATTATTATTTTTTCAAAAATTTTTTAAATTTTTTCCCGTTTCGCCGTTTCACTGTTTCGCTGTTTAGCAATGCCCCAATAGTTGCTGCAAATAATTATAATTATCATTGTAATTGTTGATTAATCATTCAGTTCAAAAATTCTCTTCTTTTGATTGGTTTAGTGACCATTGTGCCATCACCTGCAAATAACTGCCTGCAACACTGTGTGTTTGCTGCAAATATTGTTGTGCTCATGCACAGTCCATGAATCTATCCATCAACATGCATAACATTTGAATGTGGTGATGGTGGAGGGTAACTTTCCAGAGTTTTCTGAAGAAGACCATTGCAAATTTATTTAAAGAAAAAACAGTGAAAACAAAAAGGTGAATGATAAAACAATATTTGAACTTTGTTATCACAGAATACAGTGTACTGTACCATGATTTTGTCAGTGTCTCAAAAATCAATTGATATAGCCTCTGCCTTCGACATTGGCAAATCACAATACAGTATTTTGCTCAACCTCATCCAATATAATTGTTAATTATTTAAACTGCTGCAAACAAATAATAGTTGCAGCAAACAGATACATGTAATAGTTGCCACAAACAAATAATAGTTGCTGCAAACAAATAATACAAAAATGTAGTTGCTGCAAACAAATATATGAAAAATTGATGCTGCAAACAAAAGCAAACAACTTCTGCACATGCATTTGATTAGATGAGAAGGACTGTGTCTAGCTTTTGTTTTGTTAGGATCGCTATTTTGTTATTGGGGCTAGTGCATGGAAGCATTTCTACATTAGTCTGACTATGTTTTGTTCTCAATATAGCACTGAGTTATCACGTGCACTATCATGATGTACATGTAAGAAGGTGACAGGCCAACACAGCTTTGCTCACATTGTCATTCAGTCTTACACTGTATTGTTCTTGCCTCACTAGTGTGATTAGTTTGGTGCTTAGCTCTTAAGCTGCAAAATTTAGTTTTGATACTGCACTACAAGGATGCGGTTCGAATTACACATCACATGTATATTGCAGTTAATTTTTGTTTTTAGTTAATTTCAATTTTTAACTAGTTAAATTTTTTCTAACTAGTTATTTTTTTTCTAACTAGTTAATTTTTTTCTAACTGGTTAATTTTTTTCTAACTAGTTATTTTTTTGCATCAATTCCTCTGTGGCACGGTTAATAGAGAGTACAATTTTTGTAGGACTCAGAAGCCAGAGTGTACATGACTGTGGACAACAGGTTAATAGATTTATTTGATGTAGAAGTAGTACAGTGTATGCAGTACAGGGGGGAGAAGTGGAAAAATGGTGAAAGGGAGTGAGGGCAGAGGGACTGACTACAAACAGTAGGGGAGGGGAAAAGTGTAATTTTTTCCTGTTAATTTAAAATCAATTAAAAACTTTAAAAGAAAAGATTCAAGACTAGTTAGAAAAAAAATTAACTAGTGAGAAAAAAAACTATCTAGAAAAAAATTAACCACTTAGTTAAAAAAATGATTAGCATATGTTGTCCAAACTGGTACTGTTAACTATTTTAAATTCTCTTCTCTTTTACAAAATGTTTTATTGTTCAACTGTCTGGGAAGGCACTTCCAAGTAGAATGTGCAGAAGTTGCAATTGGTGCAAAATTCACTGCTCGTGTATTGACCAACACTAAGAAATTTGACCACATCTCGCCTGTTTTGCAGGAGCTAGGAGGGCCTTCTGGCATAGATCAGCTGTTAGTGTGCAATGCTATGCAAATGTATAAAATAATAAGCGGCCTTGCTCTGCCAAGAGATCAGACGTGCACAATTACAATGCAGTACTGGACAAAGCGATCATTTAAACCTTTCTCTGTGCAGAATTTCATTTCTCTGTGCAATGTTTGTTTCACTATCGCTCAGTAAATATATGGAACTCACTCATGAGTGTCAACATGAAAAACAGTGAGTTACTATCCAGTTTTAAAGGCAGTGTCAAACACGAGTTACATGTATGAAGCAGAATGCAGGCGTGACATTTTACTATGATATCATAATGATATACAATATAAATATAGTTGTATCCAATATTTTAGCTTGGAAACAATTATTGCATGTACATATGAAAAATCTGGGTACTTTAACACTGCCCAAGGTGTACAGTAACCTTAAATTGGAAGTACAACAAGACATCTCAGTAAGGAGCACATTGAATTATTTTTGATTTCAGGAAAATATTCCTGCAGCTGAGATATTTTGGTTCACAGCTTTCGAATTTCTTTCAATAAATTGATATTTCCCCTTTCTGCATGTTAACAGTTCTATCTGTCACAAGTTGATGAGAAATAGCATTGAAGCTGAAAACAGATGCTTTGTTTTTTAGCTTATCACACTAATAATACATTTTATCAAGTACATTTCCAATCAGGGCAAACATTCTTTTTCAAACTGTGAAACAGTACTGTACACTGTATGTATTTTGACCATTCTTAGTCTGGAACACCCATTGGCAATCATATATAAATTGGTCTTTTTTGGTCTGGAATAGGGTTAATATTTCTGTTTTCTTATTTTTTTTTTCTATTTAAACATTTATTAAAATTACATTTTTCCTTAAAAATAACTAAATAAACTAATTAATAATAACCAATAACAAATAATTAAAAAAACATACATTACATTCTTGGCAAGATTTAGAGTCCAGAGTGTCTGTTATTAGTATAAAGGGCAGAACCGAGATTATTAAGTAATAATCCAACAACTATTTTAATAATTATTTTGACAGTATACAAGTCATGTACTTGTTCAGATTCTTATTAAAGAGATCAATGGAGTGTGTTTTAATGGCACTACCTCAGTTAAACTGCCTTGGTCTAATTACTTGTAATTACTCCTATAATGTGCTATTACATCACGTAATATCTAGTTAGACATATCTATATTACGTGATGTAATAGCACATTGTAGGAGTAATTACAAGTACAGTAATTAGACCATTAGGCCGTTTAACTGAGGTAGTGCCAGAGTTGTTTTAGTTCGAACTTGTTCTGATATCCAATTAATATTTCTGGCAAAACCTCAGCTCACTGTAAAAGCATTATGGTAATTATATTTTATTAATCTGTTCACTCTCACCTTGTTTATTAACTTCTATCTTCTCCTTACAGTATTAATATAAATTAAATTAGTTGATTGGTTTTGGTAATAAAGGAACTGATCATCCATTGTAAACCCACTTAAATGAAATGCAAAATTCTCCCAACCCATTAATAGGAAAATCATGGAGACAAGTAATGAGAGTTTAGTAACTTATCATTTGGCATTTTTGGGATGAAAGGGTTTAATCATGATTACAGTGTACTGATACAAGTGCCACGTCCTAAATGCACCTAAAAGTCATTCAAGACAGTGTCTAAGTCTTGTATCAGGTGCGTAGCATTTCTTTCAAGAGTTGTTTATAAACACATTATACAAGGTTTTTTTCCTATCACACAAAACTAATGGATTGCATATTGCCCACATTTTGTTTTAGTCTAGGCAAAGGGTAACACTATGTTTACTGTATCTGTCAGTGTCTCTTGAAAGGGCTCAGTGGAACCCCCCTCTTCCCCCCCCCCGACACACACCACTCCCAACAAGAAATTTTTGAATATAAT
>JAOEHT020205529.1:0-11161 GCA_025448195.2 Parazoanthus atlanticus | reverse complement strand
TTGAACTCTTTGAAAACCCACTCGTTCAAATTTATTCCAAATTGCACTCGAAACCATATGATTTCCTATACAAACACTTCAGAAACATTTTTATGTCAGTTTCAACCAATTTTATCTATATTTCAACATAAACACAACAACAACAACAACAACAACAACATTGTTGTCTATATGGCTTATATGGTGACAAGGTTTGGTAATTACTGGGTCTTGCTTACCTAAAGATGAACACAATAGCCGAATTGATATTAGAAGACCAGAACAGAGATCCGTCTATATAAATCCGTTGTGAAAAACACAACTGATAATTTCAAGACGTTTAAATGAGTTAGAGTTTAAGGAAGAAGATTGGTACAAGTACTAGTTCCAGTCCAAATGTGAATTGAAGACGGGTTTCTCCTCCAGACAAGTTTCTCGTCAAGCTTTTCCGTCTGAATCGACGGAAGAATGGACGGATGATTTAGAGACGGGAAAGTTGTCTTCTGCCGGATTCATATTGGACAAGTTTCTCATCTGAAGTCCGTTTGCTATGATACAATAACGCACAATTACAATCTGTATGGGTAAACTGATATCTTTGAATGTGATCATCTAACATAATTGACAAACGAAACGAGTTTGAAAAATTTACGAGAATTAGTTATCTCAAAACTACATTCAAAGGTATTCGATTACTTATTATATAGAAATTTTTGTTGCCGTATGATTACGAGCAAAATTGCAGGAAATCGTATCGTTGAAAATCTCGGAATGGCCTAGTGCACTCGCTACGACTTCGTGGAATTTATAAACGCAAGCTATGTCCATTGCCATAGCTTTGGCCTTGAAACTGTAGGAAGTATACGTAGGGCAATTTTGGCAGAAGAACCAGGATTAATTGTTTCTAATATTGTATTTCTCTATTTTGTCCCAAGTAACTTTTGACTTCTTAAATAACTTTAAATAACAAAATTCACCTTCAGCGGGGCTAATGTGGCAATGGAGGTCAGCAATTGTGCAGGTGACTATTAAGTGCAGTTTTACAGTGCGATTTGGGGGAAATAATACTTAATATATATATTTAAAGATGAAGATTACAAGGAAAATATGTATCTGCTAAGCCCTCAGTCACAGACAGCCTTCTCCCTATATTAGCTTATATTGAGCCAACATCTCCAAGGGTGTGATTTTTCTTATTTAATGATCAACTAAATTGTATGTTGAAATGTAGATCCATTTTCGCTATATAGTTAAATAAAGCGTTGTTATAGAAATAAATGATTTAATAGCTTTTCTTGCAAGTTACAGCTTCCAAAATTAATAAGGCAATAACCCTTATCTTCTACTTAGCTCCCTCCCTACTGATGAGCCCTCGGTATCAAAACCGAAAAAGAAACAATCCGGCTCCGAGAGAATAGACAAAAAAGGTTTTCTTGGGACAGATACGTTGTTTGCGAATAAAACGTAAACTTAACAAAGGTTTTAGAAGAGTTTTCGCTAGTCTAGTGTGTAACAAGTACTGGCGACAAAACGTATGAAATCCCACTTTATTACACATTCTACATCTTATGTTGCGAACTCATTAAACGTAGTTGCCGCTATTTTTCTGTGACTCTCTCTGCGTGTCACAACCTGCCAATAGATGTTAAAACATTATACAATTATTTTCTGCTTACAACTTAAGATGCATGTTCATCGATTTATACTTGCATAAATGTTCTAATCTCTTCACAGCTCGCCCAAGCTTTTAGTTAGTCTAAAATATATGGTTTCTATTATATGTAACGCCATATCAGATCGAACATCCTTGTTGAACTTACTTGTCTCATGTATGTCTTGTTGTCTCTTTGTAAAATCTGGGGTCATTCTGTCCATTACTTACAGAGATATCCCAGGACGAAGTTCTCCCCAGTAATTTCTTGGGATATCTCGGTAAACAATGGACAGAATGACCCCAGATTTCCCAAGGAGAGACGAGACATACATGAGATAAGTAATTGCAACAAGGCTGTCTAATTTCTTTATCCTATTTGGTAATAGCTGGAACGATTATTTCTTATACAAAGTCTCTTTAATTTGATCCAATATGGCGTTACACAATATAGACTAACTCGTAGCTTGGGCGACCTGTGGTCTCCTCGGTACAGCCAACAAAGACCTGTAAAATGCAAGATTTTTAAAAATATGTTTTTCAGGCATGTTTTTCTTCAGTGCATAATTCCAAACTACAACTTTAAATTTCAGGATCATTGTACAATTATACAGTTATTTGGTTGGTATAGATTGGTTTGTGCAAGCCTAGTTCGCTTAGTTTCTTAGCTCTTATCGACTTCCCCACAGCCTATTTATTTACGTTTCCGGTTCTTCATGTTTCTTCTAGTTCTTCTATTTAATTATATATCATTGGCAACGGAATGAAGTCCTATGTTGTCTTGTCTCTGTTTTAAACAGAGTTATATAGTGGTAAGACATGTGCCTCTTTTGTGAAGCTTTTTGAGCCGAGCGAAGCAAGTTTTCACTTCAGGCAGCCGAACGTCTTGTATTTTTGCTGCAATCACGAACCTGACTTGGATGCAGGGCCTGTTCCATATTTATATTCTGAAGTAGAGTCAATTTTGAATTTTTATCAATTGTAGAAGGCAGTTTGCCTTCAGATGGTTATTTTCTTTTGCAGCAAGAGCTCTTTACTTCAAAGAGGGAGAGTCTCGTTGCCAATTAAGGAAAGGTGGGTACGTCAGATAGAAAAGGGTAAGAATTAGTTCAAAGGAACGTGATTTTAATTATAGGTTAATGAGTTTAACTGAAAGCGCACAACGTAGACGCCGATAAGTGTGTCGGTTAAGTACTATACAGCAGGACTATTTGCTGAGAAACAAAATCTTCATTTTGTGCAGATTTTGCGACAGAAAAATGCGTTACTAGAATTTAGTGCTTTGAAAAATGAATGTGCAAAAACTTGCACAAGGGCATAAAGAATCTACTTACATTTGTGTTTTTACCATACGATTTTACAAAAGATCTATGACAGGTTCCGAAGATCTTCTCTCCCTCATATATCACGGCGTTTAATGTTATATCTTTCCTTAAGTCCTCGTTTTGCAAAGTCACTGAGCCTTAGCTTGCTATCGACTAGACCTATTTTGTGGTGAATCTTAATTTCTTGTGATTCTTAAACAAGTTTGATTTTCTGAATCTTGCTGGAAGCTTTCCCTTTTTATCATCATCTTCGTCACCGCTTTCTTCCTCCTCCTCCGAGTCAGCCTCTTCAGGATTCTCAGTCTCGCTCACATCCTCCTTTTCCTTCTCAGTTTCAGCCTCGTTCTCAGTCTCCCCGTTGTCCGCCCCTTCACTTACATCCTGTTCATTCTCCTCCTTCTGACGATTCGAGCCAGCAATTAATTTGGTCAGTGTATCAGTCTGATCTTCGGCGGCGTCTTCGTCCTCTTTTACAATTTCAGTTTTTTCTGTAGGAATACATTACAGTGTGAGCAACATATCGATCGCTTACTGGACAATGACAAAAGTTACGGACAGAGAATGTTAAGAACCTAAAAGTTGAATAATTGAGTTTTCAGAACGAGATGTTGTATTACAAAATCGTGTTTGACAAACACTGTGTTCACAGAAAAAACCTCAGAGTGGCATAAAACAAGGGCGGCTAAGTACCCCTATTTTCAACGGCCCATGTATGTCCTAAATTTCTGGCTTTTCTTGCGATAGTCCCGACAAGGTTCGCCCTTAAAAGTTTTTTTTTTGCGAATGTCCTTAGCATTATTTGTTCAAGACATAAACTTCATCTCTCAAAAAGTCCGACAAGGTTAGATAATGATAATGATAATGATAATGATAATGATAATGATAATGATAATGATAATGATAATGATAATGATAATGATTTTGACAATCATATGATAATGATAATAATAATAATAATAAACAGTTCCTAAAAACGCATTTTGCAAGCCTCAATGCGCTAACAAGTAAAAGAAATAAGGCTACCAATTTGAAAAATTCCAGTTTAGAGTGTGCTAAGAAGAGACTAAAGGTGCTTATCATTTATCAGGTCCGGTTGCCCAGTCAGCGAAACTGGTTCTAGCAAGCAAGTGCCTGCAATTTTAGGTAGTTCGTCAACGGACGCTTCAAAAAACGCGACTTGGCCTTGCTAGGACTTAGTTCCGTCAAACAAAAGTTAAACTTTCCATTAAGCACACGAAAATAATCCTTATTGTGGATCTGTTTCTCATTTTAGCGTATTCGCCCGAAACAAAGAATGTACCGTTGGTGGCTATCGTTTTGAAAATCTACAATAATGCGATTGTTGGATATAGAACAACGAAATGTCAAACAGAAGTCAACTTCCGTCAAATGACAGTTTACTTTCCCTCGAGCGAAAGTGGTCCTTCGTGTACATTCATCGCTTTTTTTCGCGCCTTTATCCAGAACAAAAGATGCAGCATTCGAAGCTATCGACGTTAATACCTGCAATACTGCAATTGTTGGACATGAAACGACGCAGATTAAACAAAGATCTGATGTTGCGTGGGATCAAGGCAACAATTAGGCGTTATTATTTTGTGTTTATTAAGACAACTATTTTCATTTGGTACAGGTTTCGATGTGGTTTGGAAAGAAACAGTGCGCGTGAAATGTCTGGGAAAAAAGAGACAAAATTGAACTGCATCTGAAAGTTGACAGTGGGCGATGCATTCTTATGTCCGTATTTGCATTGTACTAGCTGGACGAAATTAGAACCACTGAAATGATATACACGCATTTATATCAACTCAAACTATAACAATTGCGTTAACAGTTTGCATGGTTGCAGATTTCTTTATGCTTCATTTCGTCGCTTCGTTCAGCAGGGGGTCGCTAAACTAAATACGGATCGTTTCTTGGTTTATTAGTTATTGTTTTGTTGTTGTTTTTGAGCTATGTCTGGCCCATTTCATTTTCTGTACGGGTTTTTTTTTATTTGCCCTTCTCCATCGTAACTTTCACGTGATTGTTCTTTCTTTAATTCTTGCAAGATCGATGGGATGGGATGGGATGGGGAACAAATTCTACTTCGATATCCGCAATAATTGTAGACTGCGCGCAGTCTCTTCCTATTCCTCAGAATCAATCGAGGAACAGGAAGAGACTACAATAATTGCTATCTTAAAGTTGAAGTGTTAGTTGTATTTCACCGGCAGTCTTTATCTTTTATCTTTCCAGCATGTTTTCATTTCAAAGGAAAAACAGTTCAAATATTATTATCAAGCCGGATAAACACGACCGTGTGTCCACAACATAAAATGATCAGGATAAACGCAAAGTAAAAGCACAAGGTAAAAAGTAGCATATCATTATAATGAAGACAAACTAATCTCGCCAGTTTAGATATTATACACCAGATAAAAGTAGTCAGGTGGAACTGCACCAAATGCAAGATTTTAAACACAGGATACAATCTTCTTATAAAGGCTGTTCATCTTAGTTTATAAAATAATATGTAATTTAACTCGCCTGATTTCCAAGAGACAACGTTATTGAAGAGTGTTTTATTAAAAAAAAAATAGAAACAGGCTGGCCATTTTAAATAAATGTCAATAAACTCGACGCACAAGTCCCCTTGATATATATTTCATGATATTCGAGAAACAAGTTTCAAATTTATCTGACGACAAGCAAAAGCAAAAGTTTACAGCGAAACAATCAATATTAGCATTGATTGAAGTGTGATATTTCGAGTTGGACAGCAAGTGTAAATTGTCTTTAAAGTTTATTACAATTATGGCGTCCCCTACATGTGTTTTTGAAGCAATACCTTTTTTATTAAAAAGCAAACAAAGAGGCTGGATAACATTTCTGATGGTGGGTTGTCAACAATAATTTTGACCGAACTATCTTATGCTTTTGTAAATTTGTGTTATACAACATTTAAAACGTCTAACTTGTCGTACAGTTGCGACACTAAAGTATTTTTCAAAATAGAGACCGCCACGTTGAATTATCCGTTTTCGATATTATTAAAGTTAATGTAGACATATTTGAAATCAAAATATTAAAGCAATTGAAAACAAGCAATCGAGTTGCTCAAATAACAGGAAAAACTGCACGAAACTGAAAAACCGCCTTTATATATATATATTGTGTTTTCAACCACACTATATACTGGGCAATATGTAAATGGTTTAATCAGAAGATTAGATATATCTAAAGAAAACGAAAATATATCTTACTCCACTTTCAGACACTAGTCCCAGAAAAAGAAACTTGCTCCCACATAACCGATATTAATTTCTTTTTCCAAACTGTTCAAGTCACAAAAAGTGTTGCAATATCTCTTGTGTTACCAATACATTTTCGTCGCACTGTTCAGTTCTGTCGTACTGTAGAGATACTTTACTTTTTCTTACCTTTCTAACGGTTAAAATATCAACGGTTAAGACTTTCAGTTGAGTTTTTAACTTAATATTTCACGCTATACCTTTTTCTGTATTATTTTCTCGACCACCTGCAACTCAGAGGTACGATGTATATGCATATATATATCATCGTTTAAACAAATAATTCATATGAAAGCTGATAACTGCTCTAAATGTATATTATCAGATAAGAATGATTTTGAGCAGAATAATTTGTGTTGTGTAAAGACAAAGGCAGGTGCAAGTGAAGAAGAGTTTATTATTTTTAATTCAACTAAGGAAAACGTCAACATTCTGCACAATTTATGCTAAAGGATAATTTTTATAACGCATCTCAGGTCGTATAACTGATAATGAAAAAATTGATCGGTTAAAATAATATGATCTTGGCTCTCAGTTTGAGTCCTTGGGAATTTCCTTCTGCATTATGCTTACTTTGAATATGCAAACGGATCAAAACCAAGGATGATTGAGTTAGTTTTGAAGTGATGACAGCTAGAGGACGGAAGTAGAAACTGCGACAAACTCGTAGGATCTAGGACAGGTGCTTATCTTCGGTTAAGGGCTCTTTCACACCTTACGCATGCGCAAAGGTTTAACCTTGCTTTTTCCCTTGCATTTTCGTTTTGTCATATTTTCTATATTAGTTTCTTTAATTTTGTTTTATTATTTGTTTTTACAAAGCGCCATGGACGTTATTTTTAGGATATAAGTACTATATGAATTAACCTGCTGACACCTCTCTTTTGCTTTATCTTTATGTTTATCTTCTTTGTCACTTTTCTTTTACATTTTACACAAAAGCAGGCCATAGGTGGTTCTTACTTTGCGTGTGTTGTCACGAAAAAAATAAGATTAAAATATGGATATAATTAATTGTGAAGATATTTCTCTGACGTGTCTTAGGGCTAGACAGGTTTGTCGCTGACTTCAGCTCATTTAGAGGTCAGTGAAAAACCTATTTTAAACATTTGGAAGTGTGGCTTTTTCAAAACTGCAACACATTCATCGAACGAAATACATTTTCTATAGGCAGTCATCTGTGCGTGTATAAAGAGTTAGTTTCAAAAAAATCTGTCTCGTTAATAATTCTTAATCCTAAAAAAATCGTATAAGCTATAGAGGGCTTATAAATATATCTGACGCCGGCATTATCAGGAAAGGGGGCTCGTGGGCATCTGCAACTGGCACCAGGCAGGCTGTAAGTCAGACCGGCGCCAATTGCAAGTCTCAGCTCAGCTTAGTATATAATTATGTATATTTCATTTCATTACTCGGGCCGGAAGGCGCCGAGTTTAGGTTTCGGCCCTGTTTTTGTTTTTGTTACTTTTAGTTTTCGCGTCGCGATTCTCCAGACTCCAGCTCATGCGTTTTGCAGGATCATATTGGGCTTATGTTATTGAAGGCGTCTCGGTACTTTTTTTTCTAGATCTTTTTGAAGTAAATTTTTTTTTTTCTCGTTTTCTTTTCATTTCAAAATCGAATGATATCTATCTACAGAAATCAGTAATGGTTATAGCATGCCATATAAATATGACAATCTACCAAATAATTGCCGGCCATTTTTTTAAACCAGCACCCGTTCTACTTCATGTAAGCTGGTTCAAGTTCCCTTATCAAATATTGTATGAATTGTAGTGAACAAGTGAAATCAAAGTATTCGCTGTTTCAGTCTAATTAATTACTAAGCACACGACAAGGCCCTAGTTAGGCTATTTACATAGCCTCTTGTTTCATTTCATTTTATTTATTAAGTAAGTTACACAACTACAATAAATTACAGGTGAGAGGAGCCAAAGCCAGTGGTTTAATGGCTTGGGGATCAGCAGAATGATACATTAGAAAGCGGAAATGAGATAGAAATGGCTATATATAACACTGAATTATGCAAAAAATCTAATTAAAAAATAACTAAAACTGAAACTAATACAGATGAGTAGAACTACTGGATATGCTACTGTAATTCAACTCATAACCGGGATCATTTTGTAGAATCTGGGAAGCAGAAGCATCTATCTCTATTAGGGTTACAGTTCACACTGAAATAATAATTCTGGAGATTCTTTTGATTGCTTGGCGCTAGAGAGACGGAGCAGTTGTTGTTAGAGTATGTGACATAACGCTTGGTTGATTTTGTCCGGAAACCTTGATAGCTGCTTTTGAAGAAGTGTCTGGTGAATAGGAACTTGTCTTGAGGGGTTCCACTCCTTCGTGTAATCTGGTCAAAAATAGAAACATACTGTTATCATCTGTTGTTTTAGTTTAAAAACATAAATAGTCTGTTTCAATCACTTAAGCCATATATTTGCTTTTGTTTCGTCTTATATGTTTAGAAATACCAAACGAATTACGCCCTTGATACTTTCTAGCAATGTTTTGTGTTTGGCGAGCAACGTTTTCAATTTTTGAACAGCTCTTATGTTTTTAATGTGTTGATTTTTTTATGTACTGTTTTTCTTGTTTTTTGTTTTTCTTAGGTCTTGCAAGTACAAGATACGGTAATTAAATTGAGTCAGCACGCTCGTTCTGCCAATGAACAACAGTTTAATTCCTGCCGGCCGCGCCGGCCTACGTTTTTAGGCCAAAGAAAAACTGAAAATGCCGGTTTCTCATCGTTCAGTGCCTGCATTTCAAAGTTTCTGCTGCATTTACTTTTTTCCTATTTTTATTTTATAAGATTTCGATTAAAGCCGAGCTAAACGACTGCTGATTGGATGCTGATCATGTTTTTTCCGCCAATGGTGTAAATTTTAAATAAGAATTGGGAAAATGTTCACTACGCACACTTGTGAAGAAGTTGGTAATTCTCAACGGTTACTTTAGGAGGAGTCTTACAGTATAGAAATGAAAAACAAAAGCGTCCACTGCATTTACTTTTTGAACAAATTTCTGATGAGAAACCGGGAGTTTTTTCATTTGGCTTTATTTGTACTGCGGAGAAAACGAAGGGCTTGCGGAAAATGTCGTGTTGCCCGTGGGGGAGTTCGAGGATACTCTTATCCTACAATTGATCCAAGAGCCCTTTAATTTGTTTTCGCCCTCAACGAGATGAAAACGTAGGCCTGGGAATGAGATGGACGTTACTATAACGGGAAACGGGGAACGGTCATAATGAATCGGCGTGGGGAATATTTACAATATCTGCGGTGAGCTTGACTTTCTTAATTGTTCGAATCCCCCAGCCTTCGAAGAATTGTAGATACTCACTCCTCCAGACTCATATTGACCGTTCCCCGACTCATATTGACCGTTCCCCGGATGACTATGCTTACGCTGTATTTGACAAAAAAATACAGTGGTTACTAGGGGGTCTTTGTAGTGTCTACATTTGCCGTGTTGTCTATAACCCGTGTTCTCTAATAGCTAACATTACAAGTCCGCTAGAATACAACAATTTGTATACCGGTGAAAGTTCCCTTCGTTTGTTATTTTCAGCTTATTATTTTACCTTAACCCTATCAGGAACGGGGGATCGAATCGACCCCCCCCGCCCACTTGGTTTTTATACGATTTCTCTCTACTGGATAAAGATAATGACACTAAATTTGGTGAATTTTTGTCAAATTTTATGGTGAAGAAGATAGCGATCATTTGAAGGTAGTACCAATTAAGTCGTTGTCATGGCAACCATAAGTTGAGATGTCACTTGCAATTTTTACATTTGGACGATAAATTCAAAATGGAGACTTTAATTCGTTGAAATACAAGTTTTGTGGGTTTTAAAATCGCAACATCCTTCTTTAGTTTCCATTTATGGTGACTTTTGTTAATTTTCCTTTAAGTTGTGCTGACAGCAATGCATTTTGGGAGTTTTGATGCATTTTAGAAATTACGCCAGTCTCAGCGTGTTTCTGCATGAATAACGATTTTTGCCATTAGATATGTTTTGTAGCACCACACTAGTACTTCTGCCAATTTGTGTGGTTATACCGTTAACAAAAACAAAAACAAAAATATAAGGAGTTTTCGTCGTTGCCATGGTGAACCGGTTTTGTTTTTTAGAGTTTAACCGCTTTTATGCGGTCAAATTGTAGTCATTTTTTTAAACACAATGTTTGGTTGAATAAACTTCTCCTCCATCTGTTTAGAGCAAAAAATCTAAAAATCAGCAATTTACAGTCAAACCAGGTCAAGTGTTTTGCCCAAGAATCAAGATTTGGTTTTGTTGATCAAAACGAACTTCTCAAATTTAAATCGAAAAACGGACTTCTCGAATCAAGCCTCGATTTGAATAATCAAATTTGATTGGATTATCGAACAATAGTGGCCCTTGTCTTCGTCGTGAGTTGAACCGTGTTACAGTATATCTCAAGACTTCAACATTGAGATCATTTCATAATTTCATTACTGCGTTATGGCCTCAAGCGAATGGCGAGGCAGAGTCTTTCATGAAGCCACTCAATAAAGCAATCAGAGCTTGATGGGAGACAGGAAATTTATTATTTCTTATTGTCCTACAAACAGGAGGATGGCACGAAATGTGTTTGGCCGTGTTTATGAACCTGGAAGCCTCTCTCTATTCCAGTGCGAGAAGAGATTACATCTCTTTTCAACGAAGGTTTTTCGAAAGCGGAATTGCGAAAGAGTTGAGGGTGACGAGTCCTTGTGTGGGTAAGACTCAGACTGTAGAACATTTCAGAATTTATGGAAAAGCGATTCCTTTTAGTCATGGCGGTAGCCAGCCGTTTGTAATGAACAACAATGTTTTAGAAGCCATTGAGATATGGAAATTACAGAAGCCGAGTATCTATGCAAGGGAAATTCAAGAAAAGCTG
>JAOEHT020205426.1:0-11162 GCA_025448195.2 Parazoanthus atlanticus | reverse complement strand
GCTCTTGCTCTTGCTCCTGCTCTTGCTCTTGCTCTTGCTCTTGCTCTTGCTCATGCTCTTGCTCTTGCTCTTGCTCTTGCTCTTCCTCTTGATGATGATCAGGATGAGTCAGGGAGGGAGTTTGAAGATCAGTCAGGGCGAGAGTCTGATGATAAGTAAATGAACAAAAACTACAGTCTGTAGTCGACTGGACTGACTGATTTCTGAAGCTTGTACATTTTTGAAAGATTATCAGTGAGCAATGCCTCATTACATGTACACTGTATATATGTTGCTTTGTTTATTATGACGGAGATAAATCTAATGAAATTTGTTTCAAATTGTAACTGTTTTTTTGGGCAGCTAAGTTACATATTAAAGCCCAACGAAATTGAGATGCCAATAAATGCATTTTGTTGGTAATATAGGCAGTTGAGTTAAAATATGCATGCCAGGAGAAAATATCTGACAATTGGTGATTGTTTGAATTGTCCAAACTTAAATTTATGGCTGCAGTACTATCGTTAACCTGGCCACAGGCCTTGTTTAGGTTTCTGAGTGACAGACGCTTGTGACTGTGTTACAGACTGTTGTTTTCATTGCATTGTAGTTGATTAAAGGTATACGTGCACAGGTGTGTTCAAAATATACTCGTACTAAAATTAACCAACTGTTTTTAATTTCCGAAAAATGGCCCAGACCCGCGCTTGAGTAACCTTTAAAGAAAACTAAAAGTATTGGTTCCATCTCCGCAATGGCGTCCAAACGTTCTACAACTAGCACAGCATGAGGCACACACGGTGTATGTAAATACTAGGAACAATTACTTGGTCTTCAGTCTGGTATTGTTTGTTGTTTGTTCTTTAGATATTTAAAACATCGTCGTTTGATATTCAAATAGAAGCCATTCAAAATCTATTTCTTATCACATAATCCTCTGCAATCGGAAACCTTTTAAGGTTTAAAAAGAAGAATGAGTGTCATGTTTTGATGTTATTGTCTATTTTCATTTTTTGTGGTAGTTTTACTGGTTTACACAGCTCGTCTGCTTGGCGCATTGTTCCATTTTATCAACTGGTTTTGTTCTGGTGAGATTTTTGTTTGTACCATTAAAATGGCCTAATAAAGATAAAGAAAGAAAAATAATAAACTTGCTGGAAATATTTTCTCGTTGACTCATTTATTGAAAGTGGACAGCAGGTGGAATATTTAACTTTTTGTTCCAAAAGCCTTCACCAAAACGTGAGAGATCTGCCTCTTCAAAACATTTTTATGGCTCAATAAACCAAGAATTCAGTTGTTATTAAGAAAACTAAATCTTGAATTTTCGTCCTTTTTTTTCTCGTATAATAATAGCAGAACGACAATTGTTATCATCTTATGATTGGGAGCCTGACATCATTCTGTATATTGTTGGAATTTCTTTAGAAATTAGTATACTTGAATAAAACCTTGTAAGTTGAAGTGCTAATCCCGCATTAATTAGTGGAAACTTTTGAACGACCGAAATTTCATGATCTTTTGCTATTTCTTCAGGTTATAAACTTTTCAGATAAAAGAGCTGAGACTCTACAGATCCTTCAAATACTAGCTCTTTCATCATTTTTTAAACATGTATAACCGTTTGGAATCCCCTAGATTTTCCATAGGTATAATGTAAGGTAACATAGAAGGGGTATTATTTCTCTTTTAAATAGTAAAACGTCAAATTTATTCCTTTTATCGACATCTGTGCCTTCAGGGCTAAGTATAGATAAGAACTCCATTCTAAATTGTATTTCCATGATGCACACCTTCGCCTGTTTTGTTTTAACACTATAGTCATTCATGTTCCTTTCAAGAATTACTATCAAATAGTTTAGTTGCTTTCAGTAAGAATTGAAAGACAGACAAGGCAGAACTAGAGGTGAGGTTTGAGAATGTCCTTTTCTCTATGGGTGTCCAATGCTAGTAACCCGATGAGACCACATCTTAACAACTCGAGTCATTGTTACCTGGCTGTGCTGTTTGGGCTGAACTCGTAAAAATTATCCCAGCGGTGGCGTTTAGTTATCTTTGTGCCTGCCAGTTTAAAACTTGCCTCATTGCACCATTTTATAACGACTTCTTGTTTATGTTTGTATCGTTTAAAATGGACAAATAATGATAAAGAAGGAAAGAAAATAACTTTATTTTCTTTAAAGTGATACTTTCGTTGACTTGTTTTATTTTTGTTCTAAACGTCTTCACCAAAGGCGCCAGCCAGACTGCTTCTTCAAAAGATATTTTAATGCTCTAAAATGTCAAACCAAAGGTTATCTGTCCAGTTTTTGCCGCCACATGATGTTTCTGTTTTCTTTCTTTCGGCATTCTTTGTTAGGGGTATTAAACAAAGAACGCGGCCGACAAACTTTTTTCATTAAAAGTCATATTTTTTCATAGCCGCTTGATTGACATGCAGCCTGAGACTATCATTTCTGAAGTTCAGAATTGCCAGAAAGAAATTACAACATCACGTTTAGTGTACTTAGTCTGCGTAGTGGTGTTAAAAAGGACGGGAAAGGGAGAGGAAGGGAGAGGAGAAGAAAAAAAAGAAGGGGGGAGGGGAAGGGAGAGGAGAAGAAAAAAGAAGGGGGGAGGGGGAAGGGAAAGCTTAAGGGGACGATATAGCTCCGCTACGCAGGCTACAACATACTTGAAGAAAACCAATTGTCAACAACTTACTTTATACATTGGATCGAGTTTGTAAGTTTAACCTTTTCCTACATTTTATGGAAGCATTTCAAGGCCATCAGAAATTTGATGCTACTTTTTCTTCAGCTGTCTTTAATACATTGTCGTGTCTCCGATAAAACCCCATGGAACTATTACAATTTTAGACACTAGCTCCTTTCCGACATTTGCTATTTCAGTATTTATACCCCTGGGAGAGATATGTCATGTCTTTCAAAAAAAAAGTGTAACGCAAAATGGGCGGCATAGCATTTTCTCAAACAAAGCCAACAGTGACAGAATGGTTCTGTTTTCTCTTTATTTTTATAATTGTTCGATTTCTACAGCTTTCCAGCCAAAACCTAAGTTTCCAATTTAGTAATTCTTAATCATGAGTATCTTCGCCTGTGATGTTTTGAATCATAAACAGATGTAGTTTATCTTATCCCATTGAAGCAGCTCATCAGCTTTACTTGCGTCCCGGTCAGAAAAATTTAAGAAACGAGGTTTTTTTTATGTTAAAACATACTCAAACCTTTTTTTTTTTTTAGGAAACCAGTATTATAGACGACAGTTGTTAAGTTAGACCGCACCCTCGGCTAGGTGTGTATTGTGACTTGAAACGCAAGTTCTCTTCTTTTTTTTTTTTAAATTCCTATCAAAGATAGGACCTTGCCTTACTTACTTTGGTTGTTATGCATATGTTAGACCGCACCTCTGATCTGCCGCGTAAGACTTGCAACGAAAATTATTTTTATTTTTTGTTTCAGAGCAAGACCATTTTTCTAGCTGATCAGTATCAAAGATGGTCCAGTATAACAAATATCCCGAGTTAAGTTTTAGATTTAGTGATCAGAAATTAGGCGTGACTTTACCGTTAGTTGGGATTTGAAACGAGTGAAAATGCAGCCAAGTTGTTCTAGGGTTATTCAAATTTAAACTTCCTATCATTAAGGGCGGCTTTATGGAATTGGAGAAGACGACAATTTGTTTTTAAACTCTTGATTAGAGCAGAAAATTGGCCACACACAAAACAACAACGGTCAAAAACAAGGAACATATTTTATTGTGTGTCATCAGTTATTAGAAGTAAAAGTTATAAAGACCTTTATCACGATTTGTGATGTAATTCGAAAACTTGAAGTAGCTTTCTTTTAAATGCCAGAAACAAAAAGAGCAAGTCGAATATAGTAAGCAGCGAAAATGTGGGGGAATTATCTCAAGAACTGTAACATTGGCGAAGTTTTTGAAAACAGAAACTTTAACAGAGAATGTATGGTGAAGTTCGCGTGAACGTGCACGTTCAAGTGAAATTCACCACACATTCTCTGTAATTTCTATTTTTGTATAAACGTCTGCCAATGTCGCATTTTTATAGATAAACTCCTCAAATTTTTACTGTTTTAATACCAACTTCGACTCACTCTTCCATTTCTGGCATTAAAAATGGGCCAACTTCAAGTTTTCCAATGACACACAAATCGTGATAAAGGTCTGTTGCGTCAGTCTCAATGGAGTTCGGTCAGGTGTTTACACGTCACGAATGCTAAGAGAAAATAAATATAGAACAACCTGGTGACAGCTGTGTCATGTAGTGTAGACTTTCCTGCATCACTTAATATGCACTTGAAAATAATTGAAATCCTTTTTGGTATGGAATCTTTGTCCCCCACCGTCAAAATTGAAAATATAAAACTAAAAGAAGGAAACTTGTATTTTATTATTTACTTTGTTTTCAGAGTTGCGTTATTGTCAAGTTACAAATGAATCTTTCAGAAAATACATTTAAGCGAGTACATGAATCATGGCAGTCTCGCTATCATTTTATATGGTGAAAGCGGAGATATCGAAACTACTGCGGCTCTCTCATTTTCTAAAACTCGTCGTCAAAAGATTTGAGATACACTCTTTCAAATTTCTAAATGTTTTTCTAAAATATTAAACAAGGTCCTTCAATCATCTTATCCTTAGAATATCTTCATGAATTGAAAAGAGCTTTCCATACAAAAAATTGAAACAAGTGTTATAACTGTAAAATATTGGCATGAACGGTAGAATTACAAGTGACTGTGCAAAGTTTCAATTTAATTGCTAATGCCCCCCCCGGCTATCCCCACTCCCCTCCTGAGGGGAATTAAGGCGTGAAAAAAGACCACCTGCAAAAGAGATCAGAAAAAAACGTCACTAACGGATTGGTTAGAACTACAACCAAAATAGAATCGGTTGTCAAGACTGAAAAGCGATTCTGCCCCAATTGCCTTACAACTTCCTCGAGAAAAACATTTACAAAGTTGTCTAAACCTCTATGTTTTGCCAACAGCATCCACAGCGTGAACTCGTTCGGGTATCTGGAGTTGTTCAGTGGAATTGAGTTCGATTGAAAACTGAACAGAAACGCATTCTCAGCAGCCTGCCTTGCACCATTGTGAACTTGTAAGTTGTAGTTTATTATTTTCCGCATTCAGGGAAACTTTCGATCTACGGAAATTTTATGATATTTTCGTACTGGTTCAGGACTTGGTTGTTCGAAAGTGAACGGTTAGGGCACATTTTTATCAAATTTCTACATCTAGGATTACTCAGTATATCCAGTTCCACTCCTAGGAAATCCAAAATGTCAGCCCGATCAGTCTCAAAACTACGTAAACCTTATCGTTGCAGGAAGCTTTACCCCCGGGTTACTGTCTACACAACTGTCAAATACTAGCCCATTTCTCGGCTTTCAAAATATACACAGACGTGTGGAATCTTTCAGGTTTTGTTTAGATAACATAAAGTAAAATGGGCTGCATGGAATAAGATAACGAAACGGCAGAAACAGGCGCCGCGGAGGGGAAGTGGCTTGAGGGTTCAAAGCCCACTTTTTCCAAGACTTACTGAGGAAAATTCAGATCCAAAGCATGTATAGCTACCAGTCAAGGATTTCTTGCTTTTAGTCGGCCGTAAAATATATTTCGAAATCGTGATTAAAGTCCCATTTAAAAACTGTGAGAACAATTATATAATATGACAAAAACTGCATCAAAACACTCCTTTTGAATGATTTTGGCTTTTATATCAAGTATAATATATGACCGTTAGCGAACACAAAGCGCGACTTTGTAAATCAGCATGCTTTGTATGGAAAACTTTTAACAGAAAAAAATAGTCTGCGGAACTAGAGTCTTGCATTTGGCAAATTATTTCAATTAGGAAAAAGATAATGAGTTTTTGCTCAACTGGCATGACACGGACGATCGGTATGGTATGGAAAGTGTTTTTTTTTTTTAAAAAAAATACTTCAGTGACACTGACGATGCGACCAAAAAAAAATAAAATCTGAATAACGTTAACTAGGGTTTTTGATCTACTAAAAGTTATGATACACTTTTTGCAGATTCATGCATGCAGGAAAAACTTGTTGTATGTGGGCAAGACCTGTTGTTTTGGGGCTTAGCTGCACGCTTTGTTGAATAGATACCGTTTTATATTATAACGTTGATATTAATCGGCGAAGAAAGTTGAAATATTTACTGATTTATTCAACGCAAACTGGGGGCTGGTTAGTATGCGTCTCCTTAAAGTCGTTCTCTTTAAGAAAGGCCAAAATACTTCATCAAATCTTGAGCACCCTTGTGTGGCCTTGTGTCTCAAGAGGATTCCGCTGACCTCACAAACAATAGAACTATAAGCTGCCATCATAACAATAGCATGGAAGCTCGTAAAGTTAATCGATTTTGACACATGCTTAGTTTGATTGGCAACTGAATATTGCGCTTAGCCAATCAGCAATGGCCTGCGGTGTGGGTACGAATAATTATGTCTGACAAGGCAGCGGCTGTTTGTCACGAGAGCAATGGCCATTCTGCCTGATGAGTTTTCTGGAGTAGTTTATGAGAACATGAATTGAAAAGGAAGCAATTTAGTTCGAGTTAGCCGGAGGTTCTAGCGTTGGGATGGTTGAATTTTCGGTAATCAACTTCAGAGTGTCCGTTTGCGAGTTATTCTCCCAAAATATTTGTGTAAAATAACACTTTCTCAAGTTCCCAAAACTACTTTTTAATTCAAAATTGGTAAAAAAAACTAGACTCCTTTTTGTTGAACAATCAATTAAAAATACCTTCTACTCGTTGATCATCTACCAAGGGAAACAGTTTTCCACTTAATGCCATCTTTCCAAACTTATAATAATAAATAAAATATTTATCCAAGGGGCCTACATCGCCAGAGGCGGTTTTCAGAAGGGCCCTTGAAAGTTTACATCTCTATTGACGCTACCGACATAACAATTCAGACCCTGTTGAGTTGCATGACCATGATAGATCGACAACTTAAAGGCACCTGAGATAATTATAATTCTTCTAACGTGCTTTGTCGACATTTCCGTGACATTCATCTGTTATTGTGAATTGGTTAATAACGCCATGGCCAGTTTGGATGCTTGCGAAAGAGAAAAAGAAACATTAAAAAGACAGCGCTTCTACCGACAATTTTGGACACAGCTGAAGAGAAATTGATTAATAACCCAGCTTTCTTAAGACTTATCTTCCTACTTTGATTTTCCAGCACACCATCATCATTATCAGTGAGAAACCATTTAACATGAAGATAGGGCAAACTGTTTCTTCACAGTAAATCGTGAAAAGTTTCTATATTTACAAACGAAGAAACAATGAAAAAACTACACATCATCGCCAAGGAAATTGCTACTGGTAGGAAGTGAGGTACAAATTTTATCATATCATGTTGAAGGATAGTTTGGGTTGAACAAAAGAGGTGTCAATTTTGTGAAAAATTCGGCTTAAGATGGTCTGCCTAAGAAACTGGTGCAGAAAGTGGAAATTGGGTTCAAGTGATTGGCTGAGGTCAGTCCATTTTGATTTTAATTTTTGTTAAAATAAGTATGCCTTCTTTTGATTATCGACACTTAAAGACAGTATCTGAATATCCTGAAATAGACTCTACATGAGCGTTTACCATTTAGTTAAACCAACACCATGCACCTGTCTGTTAATGTTCAGTTTCTCGAACTCGAGACAAAAAGGGATCTTGTACTTTGAGCTGCGTTGAAAACGCATTGAAAAATTGTTAGCAAGTAGTGAGGTTGTTATTATCATTATTATTATTATTATTATTATTATTATTATTATTATTATTATTATCATCATCATTATTATAAACAAATCTAAAATAGAAAGCGCACGTTTAATCCAGATATCAATAATTGCAAAAGCGAAAGTTTTTTACAAGATTTCAAAAAAAATTTTCCGCTGAGTTTCAGAAGTCCTTAATATTTAATTACTCACTTTACTCAATGGACACAGTTCACGCGGATTATCGTTCCACGCTGAGGAATTGTTCTCAGTAGCTCAATAGTACCTTTGGGGGCTTTTCGCGGCATATATACTCATTCATATATTTTTTTCTTTATGACACAGTCGGTTCTCTGACTATGGCCCTTACAATGTTAAACATCAGCACCATAAACCACTCCATTGCTATCAATGACATATCTGGACCCGCCGACCATTACTGTCCTCTCGACACTCCGCTGACCAGAGGAGCCAAGACCGCAGCATATGTGATACTACTGATGTTGACATTCGTCGGTAACGTGTTGGTCGTCCATATTATACGTCGTAACCCAACGCTACGGTCGACGGTAGATCTGCTGATTGTTAACATGTGTGTATCAGATCTTTTTATACCACTCTTCGCTATACCATATCGTATTAAACAGTTATATGTCGGTGCAGAATGGATTGATGGAGACCTGGGTTCCATTCTCTGCAAGCTCGTACATTTCGCCAAAGACGTAACTATATCAGTGTCCATTCTTAGTATGCTCGCCATTGCAGTCGAGAGGTTTCGTGCTGTTGTTTACCCCACAAAGGCAACACTATTTACTGTTTCAAGGTGTTGCAGACTCATTACCCTAATTTGGGTATTATCAGTAATAAGTTACAGTGTTCACTTTTACACCTTTTCCACTCGAGAAACTGGAACCAAAACATACTGTGTGCAAAGATGGCACGAAGATGTCGCGCGTGACTTAAAAGCAAGAAAGATTTATTTTACCTCTCTGATAGTGTTGCTGGTAGTCATCCCAATGGTCTTAATAACTGTGTTATACACGGCGATAGTCGTATCTTTACACCGGCAAAAGGCAACAATGGCTTCTCATTTGGGTTCTGAACAGCTACGGCGACGAGCCAAACAGAACAGAAAAATCGCATTTATGTTCCTAACTGTTGTTTTTGTGTTTGCATTAGCTTATTTTCCGTTTGGATTTTTATTACTTCTTTCATTTTACAGCCCACGCTCTGTAAAAAAGTTTTGTAGTTCCCCTTCTTTTGTTTCTATTTTTCTCGTCAATGTCACCAGTGCTGTAAACCCTGTAATATACTTTATTTTCAACGACCGTTATCGTCAGGGTTTGAGACAATTACTCTGCAGTGACACCATTTGTCAGTTATGTCTCGGACGCACAGTTTCACCTGTACAAGACCAGGGAAACAACGCATGTGTAGTAGTTATCCGTGCTGTAAATCAAGAAGTTGAAATGCAGGAAATTGGATAACTTTTACGATGAACTATGGAAGCTTATTCTTACTCCAACTATATTCTATTTCGCATTCACAAAACGTTTTCCTATACAATGAAACTTCCTCACTTTCCAAAAACTGAATGTGGTTTATGCTTGCCTTAGTCATTCTAATAATTTCAGTGCAAGAAAAGTCATGACATTTTCCTAGCTTTAACTGTGAAGGACCTAAACCGCATTTTGCTGAAATAACCACTTGTACGTAGAGGTTGAAGTGGAAGATGGCGGAAGGGTTCGGGTACTATTTACTTAGAATACTTACTTATAACTAATGTTTAACTAGGAAGCAGATAACGTTAAAATAGCAGTCACTACAAGAGCCTAACAAAGCCGAACGAAGAATGGAGCAGAAACAATATAGATTGCAAATGAAACTTTAGTATCAATTCATTCAAATTTGATCTCTCCAATATTTATTTTGGTTTTTGAAATGAACCGAAGTCCACAAACGATGCCAAATATTTCATTAGGACTATCGAATTAGTTTTCCATATGAATGTAACCAGTGTAAAGAGATACACTGTTTTTCCTAAAAGAAGCAGGCAATTTCCGCCGAGGCTGGTTGTTATCTCAAGTATAAACGGTTAAGTTTGGGGGAAAATTCAGCCTAAAATTGCTCTTTTTTAAAATAGCCGTCCTCGTCGAAAACGGCTGAGTTTTTAGGAACCTTAGGCAAAGCTTGCGCCTGAGACTGTTCTTTTAAAATTCATTATACTTAAAGGTGTTTGTTCTTACAAAAAAGAAAGCATGTAATGGCGTATTGCCTCATTGTAAAAATACTTCAGAAATAAAATTTCAATTAGGAAATACGTTGGTCTTAAACCTTAGTACAATTTAGATATTAAACTGTATCAGAAGCTCATAAGAGCTTCCAATTGTAAACGATGAAAATGTTTGTATGGCAAATAAAAAGAAAAGATTACAGGAGTTACCTAAATGTTTGTTTATCTTCCGGAAATATCAAGAATACTGATTGTCTAACAACAACCTGAATAGAACCCGCGAATTTAACTGATGCCTTTTAACCTGCCGCTGATCGAAGCCAAACATTATTATTTAAACCATACTGAATTTTAGTTGTTGTGCGATGTCTTTGTCGCTAAAACAACTCAATTTCAGCACCGCCCTCCGTCTAATGTGCCCATCTGACAAATTCAATATGAATTTCTATTGCATTTGAATTAAGAAGAGAGCGCTGTTAGTTTTAAACCGCTTAAAATGTAATTGCGTCAATACAAAATCCAGTTTGGCTAACACCAACATATTGAAGCTTCTACTGGACATGGTTCAGGGGTACGGTCTAAATAATCTGAATAATCGCTTTTAAGTTGCTACTTTCTTGTCGTTCACTTGAAAATCAATTTCCATTTTAATCTTCATAGCTGAAGAGAATAAATGATGAAGAATCATTTGGCCGTGATATTTTTACCAACAGCAAGTAAACTACGATTGGATTTATAATGGTAATTGAACTGAGTGGAGTATTTGTAATTTGTAGTAGTAATCACAATATTTCTCGTTCAGTTTGGAATTAATTTGAACGAGAGTCCGTTTCAAAGTGCGTCAAAATTGGCCAAATATCGATTTTTATATATATAATTTTTCCATATATCAACGAAATAATTAGGGTGCTAGCTGTTACATTTCGATCTCCATCTAAAATTGAAAATTTGATAATTGTAGTCAGGCATGATAAACATCAAGTAAAATGTTTTTAAAAAACGTTGTCTCTGACTAAAAGTATAGATATTAAAAAGTTCCAAACGTTTCGGACGATGACTTCGGTCTTCTCCAGTGGAATGAAAATAAACTCGATGACTTCGATTAAAATACAAAAAACAGTGAATTACAATGACTTGGCATTGTCTCTAAAACAAAGGCAATTGTATATGGCCGGGATTGAAATATG
>JAOEHT020205336.1:0-11162 GCA_025448195.2 Parazoanthus atlanticus | reverse complement strand
TCAGCAAAAAAAATACAAGACCCTGTCTCTTTTTACACGACCCGGTCATCCCGATAAATAATGAATCCTCCCTTATCAACCTCTGTACTCCCATTGGAATATTTGTTGTCATTAAAACTTGACAGGACCTCAAATACGTCGTGTTTTTAGCATTCAACTGAATTACACATGAAAATGAGTTTGGTAACCCCGGTTTTCTTATTGTGTAATATTTGTTTGCACAGCATGGAGATCATGTGAGGAAACGTTGTAAAAGTACACCGTCAGGTTTTGACCTTAAAATTTCAGGAAGTTAAGGTGGCGACAAACCCTGACGATGTGATTTTTTTTTAAAAATTCTCATTGTTCTTACAAAGTGTGCAAAAAAATTGACAGTAAAAAGTGGGAATCACCCAACTAAATTTTGTATAAAACGCAGTTGAATACTAAAACAGCGGTTTTTCGACGCCCACTGGAAACGTAATATTCAGTTAGAGTACAATAATTGATAAGTGAAAGAGTTGTTGTAACACCATCCAGAAAAACATGGCAGTAATCCGTCTTGATAATTGAGAAAACCATTCGTTAATTGTAGTATTATGAAAAATGGAAAATAGGCGGGAGCCACCATAAAAGATGCTCCAGTGTCCAACAATGTCGTTGTTTCAATCTTGACCAGGGTTCGTACGCGTCATGGAAAACATGGAAAGTCAAATAGTTTTATAAATTCGTTTTCCAGGACAGGAAAGTCGTGTAATTTTGATTTGAGTCATGTTAAGTTGTGGAAAATAAAAACTATTCTGTAAGAGCATGGGTCAGTTTACTTTTATGATCAAAAATAAAACAGAAACTCGACTCATTTTACGTACAGAAAGCTAGTTTGCCATGAGATCAAACTTATGGATAAAAATATATCTCAATTTCCTCAAGGCAACCTATTTATCTTTAATTTGTTTACTGTGCTGAAAACAGCTCAAATTGAGATAATATTTTGGTATCGCTAAGAAGAAGGTCAAAGTTAGGTCATGGAAATATTGCTAAAGGACATGAAAAAGTCGTGAAAAAAGATAAATTTCAGAAGATCAAAAGCGTACGAACGCTGCTTAATAACACGTGCAGTCTGTCCTGATATTTTAACTCCTTTGTAGATACTTCGTGTTGCTGATATTGACAGACGGGATAATCTCCGACATGGCCCAGACAAAGGAGGCCATAGTCAATGTAAGTGATTTGGAACAAGTAATGGATGTTTGTGTTGACGAAATGTGTGGACCTTGAGATTTATAAGAGCTGTGCAAATTGCAAGAGTTCTTCCTTGCATTGAGTAGGTGTCTGATCTAATTTTAGTTGTTTTGGATAGCTCTGCTACACCAAACTCTGTCGTTAACGGCAGTAGTGCGAGTCTAACCAAACGTCTGACTTCTAAAGGGCCTATGTTACGACATAAGATACAATACCAACTACTACTGTAACTTAAGACGATTGAAAGGGCTTACAGTTAGGAACATCCAAGCGAATTCCTTTGTGCGCCGAAGCAAGGCTCAAAATAACGCCGGTCAACGGTCAATGTCCGTTCAAAATGAGGTCATGTTGACCAGCCAAAACCTTTGTATATCCAAGCAAAACTATATGTGGTCGGTCATTTGACCGGTGACTCGCCAGCTGTTATTATGAGCCCTGCGAAGGTTAAATCATTATCTAACGTAGCGTTGCCTAAAATACATTGATCATTGGCAATAAAGGTTTCTTATTCTAATTAGATCGTTTTGAACCATTTACTTTTTGTAGCGCGATAATTATAATACGGAGGATATATAAATTATCTGGCTACAAGGAGCGTAGATGTCTAAGAGGGGATTGAGTGTGGTACTAACAGACGATTACCTTTTCCCTCAGTTGTTCGGTTGTAATAGCCTTTCATATGCGGGCGCATATTTCACACACTCTTATAATCAGTAGGAATTCCAACAGTATCGAACAGAAACAGTAAAAAGCTTTTACATTCATTCCTGTGTCATCTATGTCCTCCTAACAGGCTGCTGCGCTGCCAGTTTCCATCATTATTGTTGGAATAGGACCTGCAGAGTTTGACGGTATGTTTCAGGACTTTACAAACGTTGCCGTCCAAACTGTCAACCTCCCCCTTCTCGTTCGGCCGAAAATCGATTCAGTGGGCAACACGAATGAATATTTTAAACTAAATATTTTTCCATGCCAACTGATCTAGCACCGGTTTGTCAAGGTAGTTACCCCTTGCAACAACACGTGTTTGCTCGTTCCTACCACTAATGTAACAACTGCTCTTCACAATCTCTTGTGGTGTTCGAGCGAATTCAAAAAGAGTAGGATCTTCCGTATCCAGATTTTGAGAAGTTGGTCTTCTTTTGTGTGAAGTCCAATCGTTGTCCTTTTTAAGAATTGCAGAAAGGTTATTGAACCCAAGATAGTTCACTGCATTTTTGTGCTACTGAAAATGACTGCTTATAAATTTTGAATTGTGCAACTAACTATTCCAAAATAGTAAGCTCGATACTCCTGTAGCACTTGGGATGGGCCAACAGTTGAGATTTGTGTTCCATTATAAACCAATGTGAGAAACCTTTTTGTATCTAGCAATGGAAGAACTTGATGGAGACGTAATCAGGCTGTCATCCCGAGGACGATATGCAGAAAGAGATATTGTGCAGGTAAGCTCAACCTTTTTAATTTCCGTGGTGACGTCTGATTTTTGGTAATGTTACAATAGAATGTCCAAGATTCCTAAACATATGGACAGTTCTAAATCGCATGTGCAGTATTCGGCTTTAGTAATTATGATCAGACATCACTTTTGTTATTAGACTTTTGGAATGGACTCATGAATAAGAAACGGTAGCAATAAACAGAGCCTTGGATACTTGACCGCAGATTACCTTGATAATATAATGGTACATCTGGATCTGTATGTCATCACTGTTACATGTTCCTTGTATACGGCATGCCACATCACCACACCAAGCACCGGAAAACTAGAATCACGCTGTGTGGCTTCTCTAGCACTGGTTCTTTTTTGTTTTGTTTGTTCATGTTTTACTTCTTAAAGATAGCACTCCTCCCCCCCGCCCCCTTCTTCCAATTTATATTTTTTCTTACCTCTCCCGACGTACATAGTTAACGTTCTATTTGCTCAGCACATTTAGTTGGTACCTTAGCATGTTTTGCTAAAACTGTGGAAAAGCCATCAACACCATATGACAGAGCATCTTTATATTACAAATTAAACTCTTTCCAGACATATTTGTGTCACATACAGCCTTGCCTACCAGGTAAGTTAAAATTATGCGACGCCATGGAAATATCCACAAAACGTTTTTACTTTGTAGCATCTTGTCCTCCATATAAGATTACAAACTAAAGAATGTGTACTGTACATATTTCAAGGTGCTCTTTCTTATATTTTTGGTAGTTTTTCAATTCCACTTGAGTATCGGAATTTCAAAATACCAAGATAAGCCATGGTGCTGATTGTTCTTGTGTATAGCAAATAACAGAACACAAACTGTCCTGAATCATAGTAGTGGCTCTCTCAGTGTAATTATCCGTTCTCCAGGTTCTACATTTTCGTTGTAATTTCAAGAAGATCTGAAGAGGTACTAAATACCAAACACTTATCATAATATCATTATCTTGTCTTTTTATCTTGCTACTGAACACGGGAGTAATCTGATTGAGTTGATTCGCTGCAGTTGTTGCCTTTAGTTTTGCATTACTGTAAACTTTACCGTTTATAGTCCATTTTCGTTCTTGTACGACTGCATATATACTGACCTTTGTCATTGAGTGCAGTTTGACAATCTTTTAGAGAGATTGCAGTTGGAAGGTTTGTTCCATTTTTGCAAACATTTGACATTTGTGCTAAAAACGGTACAAAACTGTAGTTCAATTTCAAGAATTTAGAAAGACAGATTGCTTGGAGTTGAATTGTGTTGCTTCTTTTCTTTTGAAAACTAGATAATATTGAATTGTTTGCTTCATGAAAAAGCGAAGAACACGCTGTAAATAACGCATGTGCCCATTAAACTGTGGCTAAATATATCGATCTGTGATTAAGGAAAATGGCCGTTTTCAAACTGTCTAAAGTTCATATATTTTTTTTTGTTCCAGTTTGTGCCGTTCCGTGACTTTTTACAGTCAAGTCTGGGGAGCGTTGCTCAAGATTCACTAGCTAAGGAAGTCCTTGCTGAAGTGCCGGGGCAATTACTGTTATACATGCAACAAAAAGGCGTTAAGTCCCGCCCTCCCCAGCCGCTGTCAACCAATCAGATTACTCCTGTTATTGGTCAGCACGCCAGTCCGAGTGCACCATCTGCTGACCCACCCTATCCCGTAGCCACAACAAACCCTCCGTATCCTGTACCCTCTTCAAACCCACCCTACCCCACTTAGTCTCATGCTCCGTGCCCTCTTTACAAATCCAACCCCACTTCGTTTCTTCGTATCTCCTGGCCTCTTGAAACTTATGCTAGCTCATATCTCGTGCTCTACTCTAACCCACTCTACCCCACTTAGTCTCAGATCTCGTGCTCTCTTCAAACCCACCCTACCCCACTTAGTGTGGTGCCCCGTACCCTCTTTATACTCAATCAATGCTACTTAGTTTCCTAATGCCTCTTGCTCTCTTGAAACCCACACTACTCTACTCTACTTAGTCTGCTCGTATCTCGTATTCTCTTCAACTCATGCATGGCAGTGAACTAATCTATCCCTTAGAATAAAGCAGTCAAATCTGAAAAGGTATTAGAGGGGGGATGTGCTCAACCCTGGTGGTCCCTCCAGGTCTACCGCCTGGAACGAAAACTCGTAGTTAAGTGCAGGTACATTTGAACACTTGTGCGTACGTGACACTGGCACCCCAGATAATTTCAGGCTTTCTTTCTGGTATGCCTGTGGAGCTGGTCACATGTGCCACATACTACTGCAGTACAAGTGAACTAAGCTTAAAGCTACATTAGTAGAACTGACAGCCAAATGCAAGGGTATTAATAGTATGGCCATTTGAACCTAACCTAACGAAAACCCACGTAATGGACCGTAATTCAAAACTAGCTCAGTGAGACTTTTCAATAAATTTGAATTTGTTAGTCTCAAGTATAGCAGGACGAAGTCAATACATGTATTTAAGCACAAGGTGCGTCTTCGTAATAACTACACAAGGAACGTCAGGAACATCGTCGGTGACTGGGAGAACATATCTGCTCATGTATATGTGAGACCGCATTTTGACAACTCTGCGTTTTCAGCTATATTTTGATTTTAATCTTCAATTTCAAATTATTAAGTCTCGTCTGACCAGGGTCTCTACTTGAGTGCTTGTAGTGCTAAACGTTGTGCGAGGTCCTCGTCTTAAGAGCCAATGCAGAGTCACCGATTCCAAGATATGTTTAATGATGTGATTCAGATGTATTTTTTTTGTTGATTACTCGGGGTTTTTTTATTCAAATATATGACCAGTGTTACAAAACACATTTGTTGGACATCGGAAAGTCTTTTAAGAATATTTAAAAATCTTAACTCTAATCCTAACCCTATCCCTAACCGACCTAGTGAGTAGAGTTATGTTATAAATTAATCTTAAAATCCTAAACGTAACCCTACCGTTAACCCTAATCGGCTCATTGAATCGTAGTCATTTGACCCGTAAAACAACGGTTCAATGGTCACGCTGTAAATTGTGCATCCAAAGTCCAACCATAAACCTTACCCTAACCTTAAATCCCTAAACCTAACCCTAAACGTAACCTTGACCCTCTTTCTCACTGAATCATAACTCACTGACTCACAATTCAAGACTCATTAACTCATGACTCATTGACTCGTAAAACAACGGTCCTTTGTTGCTCCGAGTTCTTGTTATTCTGAATCTCTATAATCGGTGCATCTGAAGGGAAACAAAGCTAGGGCTGAAAAGGCAAGACCTTATTTTGTGCCACTGAGAGTTAAAGGTGTATTTTGATTAAGGTGAAAAGCATACTAGATTTCATAGGTACGAATATTCATCAGACCCAGCAAAGCTAATCGAGCAGACAATCTATATTTACCTTCTTTCTGTTTACAGCAAAATCAGACTAATTTAAACTGGGACTTTCTAAGGCAAATGTTTTTTATTGAACTTAACGTGATTTGGGGCAACGAAATGATTTAGCAACATAAGAATTGGTGACTTGCTAATGTGTATAGAGGAATGAATCGCTGGTAACTTTTCTAGAATTAACCAGATATGTCAAAATACCGTATGACTGTGATATGGCAGGTAACTCCTAGATAATGGACTTTTGACAATATATATAAAGGAGATACACATTTAGGGTAAGCTTGGCGTATTCGTAGGTTAGAACTTTTGTTCCAAAACTGCTTCAAACTTTATATCCAAGATCAATTTTGAATTTATCAGCCAACAGTTGAGATTTAGAAGTTTTCAACTTGAATTTAAAATATCAAAGAGGAGTGTAACCTCTGAAAACAAGACCCTGGAGGTCGCATTTTGATGGAAACACAATAAAGTTTTCAAATGTAAACCTGAATGCCTTTTCCTAAGTTGTTTGGTAGTTGGTGGACTGAGTTGTCTTCAAGTCTGGCAGTTGGTGTAATAGTGGGGGAGCTGCGAGTAATTAAAAATAAACAATAATAATAACAGAAGTTTATTAAACCTTGTTGCAGCTATTCAGCTGAATTACATAAATAGATTGAAAAGAAAAAATCACTGTTATTTGCCTATTTACAGTTTTTTATGTCTTAATTTAATTAAAATGTTTGGAGCAACAGACATGTTCCAATTTCAATAATACATCGCAACTAGCCATAACAATGAAATAATAATTATTATTAAATACCAAACACTGGATATTGAATTTCTGGTAATCTGATTGGCTCTCTACTCAAGGTATAAATCCTATATCCTGTAGTTTGTCCAAATATGGAAACTGACAATTTTATCACGGAAAATTTTCCCTCAAAATGGCTCCGCACCTCGTCCGCTATCTAAAGCTCATATCCAACGCGCGTTTGTGGAATAATTGTTAAATAGTCTTGAGGAATTTAACAGGTATCTATTAAAATAGACCGTTTTACATGGTTCTGTTCTCTCGCGAGGAAGTACATAAGGCTCGCCTTGTTGTTGACGATGTGATTTTAGCGCTGTTAGTGGAATTTTTCGTAATTCTTTCCCTTAGTTTTCTCTCACTATCCTCGATGATGTCATAATATGGTACCGTCTTTTGTAATAGCCAAAGACTAGTGCTACAGTACTGTTGATACTAGCGTTACGCTCATAACAGCAACAGCTGCGTGACAACAATGGCTGTGACGGCGACGGATATGCGTAACGCTAGTGGAATAGTAAGGGCAATGCTTTCGAGTGGAATACCGTGGAGTATGTCACGTTTCACTTTTATTTGCTGCTTTAGTGACAAGTGACATGTTTCACGTAATTCCACAAGAAAACATTGTACTACTAATTTATTTTATGCCTATATCTTCGCTACGCACGTTGTCGAAGATTGAATTTATTTATTTTTAATGGGGGGGAGGGGTTGTTGGATATTGTTCATAACGGTTTGTATCGAATTATAACAATTGCGCGAAATGTTCGGGTCTTTTCGGATATGATTGGAACCTTTGGAAGTGTTCTGGATGCCTAAAAAATGTCATCATATTGTCATTATTGTTCTCATCATTATCATTATTGCCATTAACATTATCATCATTGTCATCATCATTAAATTGCAGTGAATTTATAATCTTTGCAGTTCGTGCCCTTCAGAGAATACATCGACACAGGTCAAAGGGGTCAGGCGGGTCACGTGATCAGCGCCGCTCGGCTGGCAAAGGACGTGCTGGAGGAACTACCGGGACAGTTCCTTGACTACATGAAGAAACGAGGATTTCAACCCAAACCCCCACGGGTGCGCTGATGCATCATACACAACGGTCACTTAAAAGCGAGTGAAGCCTGAGACCGAATATTTAGATTAATTAAATTAAGAAATTTATAAAACAGCACGTCAAAAAGGGTCAGTTTATCAAGAAGAAACGTATTCTAGGAATTATCAGCCGAATAATATGCTTTCAAACTTTTAAAACAAGAATGAAAGTAAATTTAGGGTTAAGAAGGACACTAGTAGTTGAAGAGATATATAGGTAATTGTTGGAACCAGCTGATCATGAAGCTCTGCGAACAACAAAGGCGCTTTGTGTTACATAAAATAGTAATAATACCAAACAACTTTTTTCACGAGGGTAACAATTATCAGTAATTCAAGTGACAAACTATTGGCCATCCAAGATGCACTATCACGGTCACAATCTTTGTTTTAGTTGAAAGGAGAGAACAACACGCTAATTCAATAAATGAAAGCTTTTTTCTAGGTATGCTTATTGAAGTGACAGCTGCACGCATATAAAAAAGATAGTGACCGAGCTTCGGAACCAGTTGGTTCTAATAATTTTAAGTGCATCGAGTTGTTCATGTGATGCGCCATAAAAATAACTTATTATAATCATTATTATCATCTTCATTATTATTATTCTGTTTAAAAATGACAAAATCATAATTGAATCAAAACACGCCATGTTTACAAAGTTTGCTCAATTTAGTAATTGCACATCTTATTTGTAAGATTTGTTTAAACTAATAATTTTAATTGACTTTGGAAAATTGGACCCAGTCTTTTCCTCGCTTCTATAGTGGCAAATACTTGCGTCCCTTCTGAAGGGAGTGCACTCTCTTGGTAAATTATTTAAGATATTTTTTATGCACTTTGAAGTAGCATTGACTTTGCAGACTTTTATCTGTGTGTACATTAGCATTTTCAAAACGAAAATTAGTATACCTGTCACGACGTACCTAAAACATGCAATCAAATTGCCACTATATTAAGATACGTATGTTCGGGGTTATTTTGGAATAAGAGTCGTTTGGAAGATATTCTAATTCATGGAAAACTTGAATACACTCTGTTTATTCTTTTCCAAGACAAAGTTTAATCAAAATATATTCTTGTTCTGGAATGTGTCAAACGAAAGCACCCAAAAATAATATTTAACAGAGAAAACTTTCGTCGTCATGCTGTGCCGCAAGCGTAGCAACGGTAATACGAAATGTTTGGTTTCAATTTCTTCTGTATTAGAGACGAGAAGGCAAAGGAAGTCTTGCAACCTGCAGCTTTATATCTGAAACTGACGCTTGTCATGTGACCAAAGTCATGCAAGGGGCTAATAGGACATTTGCATGATGGCGTCAATTTACTACACCTACCAGAATGCTTTACGAATTTTCTTTCTTATTCAATTTTTTATTCCCTCGTGAGGATAGTAGAACAATTGGCACTAATTATCTTACAAAAGAAAGTCGGCAAAGCATTCTGGTAGTTGTAGTATATGATGCCATCATGCAAGCGTCCTATTGTAGCCACCCAAGCGACACAGCAAATGTGTCATCTTGCAGATCCAAAGAAAGACCACCAAACAAATAAGACTATGTAACTGTGCACAGCTTTGGATGTGGGAGATTCAAACTAATATACAACTTGATTTTCCAATCATTTGAAGTCCGTACACTCGAGGCTTTCGCATCCCGTCGCTGTCTATGACTTCGCTGTTACAAGTGCACTCGGTTATTATAGCTGTAAACTGTAAAAACTTTCGAAGAAAGCTGGCCCCACGATCGTCAAGGGGCTGCTTTAGCTTTAACTAGGCTACAAACTCATTGGTTGGAAAATTCACTTTTTAAGACTTTTCTAACTGTATTTTCGGAGGAGATTAAATATATTTAGTAAATATTGGTCACTTGATATATATAACAATGTTAAATATTGTAAAGCTTTTGCTTAAAATGGTATTTTTGTTCTATAAAGACGTACCAAGAATAGTTAACTTTCTGTAATGTAATTTAACGGAGGGGTGAATACTGCCTGGCATGGCATAAAACAGTGTCAAACGTTGAAAACATGCTCCTCATAGTAACTGACTAGGATCTTTTGGTCTATAAAGTCGCATCAAAAGAGTGAACTTATAATAACTCTAATGTAACTTCAGGTAATAATGGAGGGCACTATTCTGCCTCACACAACAGCGTCAAATGTTGAAAATATTTTGTTTAAATTCGCTTTAGTGGGATATTTGCACAACTTAAATGTAATTTAACAACAATGATGATACCTTACACTGCATATTATAACGGTGTCAAAATGCTGAAAACATCTTGTTTAAACTACCTTTGTTTAGTGGGGATTTACTGGTCTATAATCTCGTAAACCGAAAGAGCAAACTTACTCTATTCATGTAATTGAAATACTGCCTCTTCGTTCCCTTGCTTAGGAGAAATATAGCGGGGCGCTCGCTCCCAAGTTTCCGTTCTGTCGTGTTTCCCGCTCTTACATAACTGTTTACAAAGGTTGACACCCGTCCTCGGAGACCCAGGGGCGGTCCATCGGGCGGAGAAAATTCGGGGCCCATACAAAAGTCAAGGGGAGTTTGAACTACCCCTGGGGACCTAGTCTTGTAGAACCAGTCGCAGGCACCAGCAGGGGTGCTGGCTTGTGATTGGGCGCAAATCAGCGCGATTGTGTTTTGCGCCCTATCAGCGACCAAGGAATATTATAGGTGTTTAGTTGTTGTTGGCAATCAGATACAAGCGCAAACAAATGATCGAACACTGCGACTTGAAGTTGTCACCCGGATTCGAAGACGGAATGAGACTGAAGGTGTAAACTATCAGACATAACAAGTGAAAACCCCAGTTAGATGCTGTTTCATGTGCACTTCTCAAAGTAGCCACGCATCACTATCTGCCACGCGGTAGTACAAAATATAGGTGCATGTGCTTTTCTCCAATTAGGTGGACATTAAGTTTTTTTCAAAGGAGCTGCATCGCAGTATTATAAGAGTCACCTTCTACTCCGAGAACGAAAGATGCTATTGGATAAAAATACAATATAAGAAACCCAAACCTTACCGCTAAACCTAACCATCCGTAGACAAACATACAATAACGCATTGCTAAATGTGTCTGTTATTGTTACTGCCATTGTTCAAACATCCAATGGTATCTTTCGTTCACAGAGTAGAGTTTACCGTATTATAAAGCAGAGTTTCCATTGTTAGATTTAAAACATGTTAAATGTGGCAAAAAAATGTTTTTGTTTTAT
>JAOEHT020205252.1:0-11163 GCA_025448195.2 Parazoanthus atlanticus | reverse complement strand
GAAGGAGAAGGAGAAGGGGAAGGGGAAGGGGAAGGGGAAGGAGAAGGAGAAGGGGAAGGAGAAGGAGAAGGGGAAGGAGAAAGGGAAGGGGAAGGGTATAACTTGCGGTCATGGCAACGCAACTTTGACGCCATGTTTGGTCAAAACTTGATATTTTTATATTTTTCTCCAAATATTGACGAAATATTTCAAACAAGTGTTAATGCTTAGTGTTGAAATCAATTATGGGACATTTTTTGGAACATAATAAATTTTAATTTGCACATTATTTGTGACGTCAGAGGTGTTGCGCAATACCTTTCTAAGAAATCCAAGATGGCGGCCATGTGCTTTGCATTATGGCAGCAGAGTCTCCGCAGAGTTCCCACCCATACCATTTCCACTCGCAGGGGGACTCCACTTTTCCAACTTTTTGTAGTTCACACTTCACAAATTTCAATTATAGCTAAATAATGAATTTGCTCTACAATATATAATATTGGCAAAATGTAAAGTTGCGTTAGATTAACTTAGTTTTGAATGAAATTGTTAAATTAAAAAGCAACATGGATTTCAGCCATTATCTTAATAAGGAGGCACAGTGCCTGTGTTGATCATCCTGCGTAATTTGATAAATGTTTCTTGAATACCGCTTCGACTATCGGTGCTACACAGATCAATTACGCACAGATAGCATGAGATGGAAAAAACTATAAAGGCAAAATCGATGTTTTCTCTTTCTGAATTGAATTAATTCTGCCCGATGATTCCGTTCCTTAGGAATTAATCCGTAATCATTTTCTGCGCCATTTGCACGAGTATTTCAGTAATAGCTGCTAGCCAACCATGTAAACAGGTATATAGTGTAAATCAATTTTGAACAAAATGTTCATTGTGTTCAAGAAGAAGATAAAGCACTATGCCGACAGACAAAAACAGTCAAAAATGTTGAGTACGTGACAGCGATGAATAATCAAAACGCTTATTAGGTAGGGTTAGGTTGGTGCGCCTCTAGGCTAGTTTAACTTCATTAACAATGTTGGCGGGAAGAAAGCGAGAAGGGCGTCTGAATAAACTCTTTTGTGGTCCCTTTTATCTATAAAGCTATTTCAAGAAAGGTCGACCTTTGAAAAGCGAAGAATGACAGTGGGCAAAATTAAAGGCAATACTTTTTAAAAAGACCAAATTTAACAAGCCAGCGAAGGTCATCGCTCTTGGGCTACCAAAGCCGCTCACGACACGCATAAAATGCAAATAGCTTGCACAATTCCTTCGGGTTTTTTGTATTAAGCTGTGCGCTCAAACTTCGCGCATTTCAAAACGTTTTTTGGAATGTATTTCAATCTATCTGTTTTAGGCTGTATTAGGTTGCACAATTAAATTTGCGGAAATGGACACTAGGTCGTGATATCTTAAATTTTAGAATTGATATGATACACTGCTGGTATCACCATGTCTATAAAAATAAAATTTATCTGAATCTGAAAAACAAGAAGTGCAACCTAGCGGAAACTACGCATTTTTGTTTTCCTTTTTTCTTTAGTTTTTATAAGAATGAACTTTCTATGAATTCTGAGGCTCAAGTTAAATAAATCTATATTTGCTCAAACAGTGCTCCTGGCGGCTTTCCCAACGGTTGTGTCCTCAAATGAAAAAAAACAACTTTCAAAACTGGTTCCGGCCAGACAATATAATACAATATATCCGTCCTCGTGGGGATTTTCAGAGAGTAAATTTACAAATTGAAAATTACAAAAGTTTGAAAATATTACAAACTTGCAAATTTAAAACTGCAACTCTAAAAACTATTTGCCAAGCACTATACTAACCGAGAAAGAAAGGACAACTTCATTACAACTAGTACTGACTTAGTATGGGTTATAGAGCCTCTCGCAAACTGATAAACTGCGGCGCAGAAAAAAAGAGGCTTTGCGAATAGAAACTGCTCATAATCTACTGAGAAAAGGCTACGAAAAGGATTGAGTCAAAGGTTTTGGAGAAGGAAAAATAGATATTTCTTGTCACCGGCAGCCCGGCTATAAACAATAGTGATACCTGTAGGTCCCTTGTCATAAATAGTGACCATTTAACACTTGTTTGACAACTGTTTGAAAGGTTATATATCTGCAGTCAACTCCTTGTACAATTTCACAAAGATCTAGTCCATAAAGTAGATTATAAAGTCAATATATTTACCGACGCATATACCGTTTCAAAACAACAATTATGCAAATCCCTCTTATACTTTCTCGACTTAAGGCAGATATTTTTAATATGATATTAAAATAGCAAATAGCTATTTTGGTTTGCATCGGAAGGTCTTTAACTTCGGATGAAAATAAGTGCTTTCGTACTAGAAGAACGTTACTGAAAAACATCGTTCTCTATTTTGTTTACTGCATAATCAAACTTTCAAATTGTTCGTTTGTTTTGCTAATTATGAACTCGCTTATTCCACAGTTGCGGTACGGCTTATTGTAAAGCAATAATCCTTAGATTTCGCGGCTTTTACATACACTTCTCTTTCTTTTTGCCGCTGTTTGTATTTACTTATCGTACCTTTCTTTAGAATTATAATCATTGATTCAGAAGTGTATGTGCCTCCGTCACTCGTTTGACAATTGAGCATTTTGTTGTTAATCATATTTCCTTCTTCACACTTGTGAAGGTAAACACATTTTTCTATTTGCTACCTTGTTCTTACCCTGAGTACCAGAGGAAAGACTTCTCTCATTATCATACCGGGCCATACTATCGCCGAGACGGGATTTGATATGTGAAAATTAAATTATATGGATATATTCTTCGGCGCCGAGATAGAAGCAATGAAAAGGTTTCAACGCAGCAAATTTAACAATCATGAAACTTTCCATTTTCACGAACCAGTTAACTAAACGAGAAACAAAACAACACCAGCTTTGAGAATTGGAAATCGAATAAATTGTATATTGGGGCAGCCTCACAGGCTAAAAATTTTGTTCAATATTGCACAATTTCGTGAGATTAATATGATTCAATATATTTGGATATTGTAGCCCATGAGGGCACCGACATGTGCGATATATATAATACCATTCAACTTTCTCGTCTGGAGGAAATTGTTTCGGATCGTAGCGTCTTTAACTGACATGTTCAATTTTTTTAATCGTACCGTAGAATATCGTGCGGTATCGCAGAAAATGGTGATATGCGCGGCCAAATCGCAAAAACTGCAGAAAAATCGTAGACAATTGCCAGGTCTTCATATGCAACGAGGGAAGAGGGCGGGGGTAGGGGGGTGGGACCACATGGACAAAAAATGTACTTATAAATTGCACAAAAACCGACAAAATCATTCGTAGTGTCTGAGGCAAAATCTACGCAAGTGATTTTTACACGATTTCGCCCGAGATCATGTTTCTATTTTTTTTTTATCGCAGCTAAATCGTAGTGCGCAGGTTGTTGAAAACAGTATATATGATTTCCTATAATTCTAAGATTATTTTCCCACAGTGCAGTGATCATTGAAAAATGGTCGAATAGTACCCTGCGAGCAAAGATCTCTCATGTCCCCACGAATCATGAGAAAAAAGAGAGATTTCTAGATTGCAGCGACTACAAACGATCAGCAGTCTCTCTTTCCTCTCATATATACGACGCATAATTGTTTATTTTCTTCTATAATTAAAATGTGTTTGTTCGATCTTTTATGTTCAATATAGATGCAAATCCTTTCTAGTTGTTCCGCTTTGTGTGCTGATCGAGATTTGTTTATTAGTATAGTTTAAATGCAATTGTACAATCGTTAGCAAGCAATATAAATCAACAAATTTTCAAAATACACTGTCAACATAAGAATAATGTACGGCCGTCGACCGAATCTCGTAGTTTTGGATATGTTAATGAGCCGATCGTTTGGCCCACTTAGAGCCGATGATAAATGTGGGAGTCAACCCACTGAATAGATTTCGTGGCACCTGCAACAGAGGATTTGAATTATTGATAGCATCTGTTTGCTCAGTTTTCCCCACTAGTACTTGTTTTTTTCAGTTTTGCCGTGAAAACTGCAAATGAAGTTAAGTAAACGCTTACTATGTAATCAGCGTAACGAAGATTTCTGTGCTGATAAACTGAATACTATAAATGCATATACTAATGTTAAATATAAATAAAGTCTTTTTCTAAATATTTATGATATGGCTTAATAAAGAGTAGAGCGCTGCTACTCGAAATATTACCATCAAAACCTGCCCCATAAACGATGTTATAGCTCTGCATTCAGATTTTAGATATACACGTATATTAATATAGAAAGAGCAAAAACATCCGACATGCTTTAATTGATTATAAAAATAAACAAGACACAACATAGGTTTTGAAAGTAAAATATAACTAAATGATTGCTCTTTTTAGCTACTTCGTCTTGGAAGTAACAAGATTATTTGTTAAAATTAATCTAAAATTGTTTTCAAACATTCGCTTTGTTTGATAAGCGGAATGGATACATGGAACCCTGCTGCCTGATTTTTATGCACTCCGTAGAACTCAATTGTAACTCCCTCTGACAAGGCTATTTGTTCTTTGCTTCACAGTTGCCAGCAGATGCTGCTAAAATTATGGCAATCAGAAAATACAAACTAAATAGAACACTGCTGCTGTTCTTTTTGTTTATTTTCTTAGCCATCTATTATAACACAGTTTTCTATATGAGGAAGATTTGCTACAGAAGCCCTGCCATTTTGCACGAGCAGTTGGTCACACATCTTAGAAACGTATGTTTCTAAATTATAGCTAGGGTTTGACCCTTTGTGTCCTATCGAGAGATTAGCCAATCATACACTCACAACATAAATGCTGTTTTAAAAAACACTTTTACACCTTACCACTAATAGTTATGACCTTATAATGGCTAGTACATAACTGAAGATTTGTGCGGTGTCTGAAATTATTAGGAGTTAAGATGCGGCAGTTATTATTAAGTTGAAAATTCACCTGAGATAATGGTACGTTTAACCTCAGAGTGTACAAGGCTGAATGTTTCACATGGGCCGAGCCTCATGCATGTTTTTCTAAAAATTTGTTTGTTAACCACGATTACTAGACTTTCTAAGAGTCCTTCACTCCTTTGTATCCGATCTGTTCGTGCGCTCCCCCGAGTCCTTTTTGCTCTCGGTATTTTTCTGTTATCCGATCCTCCAACGAAATATTTGAGCTCTACTTGTGGCAAGTCTATTCGATGAAATTTTTTTCTTCAGACGAACCAAGGTGAAATATGACGTCAAGCGTGCATATTACCGAGCCCAAAACTGAGTATCAAATGCGAATGTAGAACGTTCCAATAATAATCTAGTTCATTCTCAGCTCCTACAAATTTTTCTTACATGTATTCTTTCATTCTTCTACAGTTCTTCTACAAATTGATAAACCACAACAGATCTTGCACGAATAGTATTAAAAAGAACCAAAATGATCGTTTTTAAATCAAGTTTTCAACAATAATATATTTAGTGTAAACAACCGAAATCAATCTCTGCAAAATATAAAGACAATACAAGATGTGCTCGAGCAAGCTAGCGCTTTTTTTTATAAGAATAAACTTCATTTATAACTATAATAACACCCAGGCTGAGATTTGCCAAAAAGTTAAGAACAAGCTAAGAACAAGCTCAGGCTGAAGTTTATAATTTCAGTATGAATTGTTGAATGAAAGTCCACAGATAAAATTATAAAGTTCACGATTACGTTCTACGTTGAACTTTTCTTTTCAGTAAACGGTAACATCAACTTCATGTCAAACATAACGTTCGGTTGACACTAGATGCATGAATATTTCGTTCAAATACGGCTCAACTTGGCAACAAAATTACTACTGTTGTCTGGAAATAAGATCATTTTAAGAACAATTTGAGGCTGAAAAAAATTAAGAACAGTTCAGCCTCAACCAAAATTTACCGGTTCTTTCAAAAATAATTTTAGAAAGCGTGTGCTTCGCATATATCATAATTATACTGATAGGTACTGGCAAATATATTTGTTCACCTTTTTAGAGATTATTTTTCTTGATACAGTTCTTAACATTTGTGGAAATACATGTAGTTTAATATCCCAGATGAATGCACCTTTCCGATGTGTGAGAGTTAAAGATATAGGTAGCGTTGCGATTTGGGATTGTAAGGCAGATAATAGCCGGATGTAAAAATATAGATATATACGAAAGCCGTAACTATGAATATATTACGTTTGAATTCGGTTGTGTCAACAATTAAATCTCTGCTCAGAAACGATTCTGATACACTCAGGTTGTGACATAAAAACAAAGCGGGATTTATTGCTTTCGATTCACAGCTAGCGACACAACACTTTCACTCCAACTTCCTTTTAAGACCTTTAATCCGGCACAAGCTTTATATTCTCAGATGCATTTTTATCTTTATTTTTTAGTACATAAACTTTCTAGTACCATCTAGTATAAATCAGCTTATATTTATATTTGGCTAGACTACAAGCAGACTCTGTTTTCTCTCTTGAATTCATCGAGCGCGAAAAAGAAATAGCACAGTAGCGGTGAGCCGGCTCTGTCCGCTGTCGCAATTAGTTCTTTTCCGCTCCTCGATGAATTCAAGAGAAAAAATGGGGACTTTTCATAGTCTATTATTTCCCCAATATAATTTTAATCTTACGATTCTCAAAGTACGTAAATTTACATTTTGTACATGTGTTACTTGTTGTTTTAGTCGTTTGTAACTATCTACGGATGCGAAATTTGTTTCGTTAACACAGTCAGAAATGTTAAAGGTAAGCGCTCGTAAAATATACTCTTTTTTTGAAAGAGTTCTTTGCGCTCTAATCGTATACTCAATTTACACGAGTGAACAGAAGGCCAAAATCTCAGTCACTTCCTGTCCAGTGATTTTGAGATCAATAAATGAAGACCAATGACAACTGAAATTCAGCAACAAAGCAAAATGATGATGTGCTTTGCGCTGAAACGACTGTAATTGCCGTATGGAAACTGAAAAAAATAAATGCGAGTCAAAAATAATATGTACATGGATACAGTTTATATATATATATACAACTGAAATGAAGCAACTACACAAAGTGTATTAAATCACAATAAAGCTATGGCTTTGCCATTTACTAATAAATACACGTGAAAATGTTTCACCTACAAAAAAATAAACACAATTTACTGTTACTTTACTCGCTCTACAGCTGGGGACTGAATAAGACCAAGGCTCTCAGACATGTTTCGATTCATAAAACATTTCCCCAGGCAAATTATTGTTTTGAAACTGGTCTTCTTGTGTTCACCGATTCTGCGGGCTATTCGGAGATAAACATCTTGCTTGAAAATTGACTAGTATATTATTGAATCTAATAACCTGGCAGCAACTTGAGCCCTAAATAAGAAAACTATTCAAATTAGGAGTTTTGTCGTTGAGCACCAAGCTCTCTCAGTTCGGGAAAATTTTTACGGTTTCTAGAATCCTGGACATCATGGCGTTATTTGGCATATATTTTGCCACAGATAGTTATCTCACGTATTCACGAAGACAGTACAGAAAATGGAAAAAGTTTTCTGCACCTACTTATTACTCCGCTCTCAAGACCATATAAGTCTGCGAAGACTTCAACCATATCACCTAATATATCATGTTTCAAATGATAAAAATTTCTTGTTTTTGTTTACCAAAAATACCTAAATAAGTGCGGCTTCTAAATAAGGCCCGCACAGACAAAAAAAAACAACCAGCCATGCATCTGTCCGATATAGGACAAGTTTCGTTCATAAAGAAGACAAACTCTCTTCTCAGTAAAATGCAATGAATATTTACCGTACCCCACTGTGTTTTGATTCAACTACGAAAAATAATGAAATTGAAAAAGGCGAGCTGCGTCCAGCGCCTTTGGCGTTGTCGGTGTCACGTGTTTGCTAAAACGTGACCAAGTAGAGAAAGAACACATGCAACTCCAAACAAGACTACAGAATTCCTAAATGTGAAATTACATCGCCAGTAAATACATAGTTTAAAAATTAAATGAGCAGATAGAAACCTAAAACTTTTGTATAAGAAATAGTTCCAAGTCTAGATCAATTCATTTTTCAGAGAAATATGTTTTGACAAGTAGGGTTTATATGCACTGCACGAGATCAGATTAAGTTGTCACCAACACACGTACGATTTGTACACATTTTGTTTTGAAAAATATGGGCCAAAAGGTTGGACTATGCGATACTTGAATCTGGTAACGAAACGACAGAGTGCGTCGAGTTGTTCTAACAAGAAAAGGCGATCAATATAACAGTTTTGACATCACATCAAATAATTCAAGGTTGTTATGAAGGAGGATTTCACGCCACAGTGCAAAACACCCTTCTGAAAAGCATATAATTTATGCCTGTCTGCACCTCACAAGATAAACATTCGACACAAACAACTCGTTTAGGAACAAATTCGCACTTTTTGCGAGAAAGTGAACACGTTAAACCGCGAATTAAATGCTAAAAAGCTGAAAAATAATTTTACAAATCTTGTTCAATCCCCCGTGATTATTGTTGCAGTGGTGAGAAGGAAAAAGTCACCATCACGTGTAAGTCGTTGTTGAAAAGTAAACATACGAAATGGAGCTTTGCAACTCTTTTACAGATAAACAAAAAAATGAAAAGCAGAGGTTTTCGAGTTGAGATATCTTTCAAACGTCTGCACGTTGCTGCATGCTGAGGTGCGACTGATATAGCCAATATTGCCATAGACTTGTCTTGCATGTGCTATCTTAGCGACAAATTGTAACAAAAACACCGATGTTACGGTCGACATTTTGACTCCATATTTCTATTTTACACAGTGAAACACAATAAACTTTACACAGGAAGGCGAGCTTCCAAAAGTTGTTAGTTCCACGTGGGTGACTAAATTCTAGAAAACTAACTCAATATCACAACCACTTACGTAGCTTCAAATGTGTTGTTGAAAACATTCGAGCATCAGGTTGGTACCATCTTCGCAAATGCAATGTTGAATGAAAAGTTCAGCTTTCGTTTCGTCTAGCAGGTATTCGACCTTGGTCTTCCTCCGGAAAAAGTCTTGTACTGTTTATATCTCCACATGCGACCATTTTCTCTCTTAAAGTGCCCTGTCTCCTTTGCTCTCTCCCTGTGAATGGCTGCCAAGTCTATAGCATTTAATTGGTCGTCTTTGCCGGTCGCGACCTCTTCTTCTTTTATCCCGTCCAAGTCTGGTTCATAGCCAGAGTGTCGACGCGGCCTTTCTAGTTTTTTTGGCGGCGATTTTGCCATTTCAAGTTGAGCTGGTGGAGAGCGAGATTTCGGGCTACAGGACTTGACTTGATGAATAATTTCAACTGTTTCCATGTCTTCATGTTTGGCTTTCAGAGCATATGCTTTCTCTTTATCCTCGCGTAGCTTCTGAAACCACTCTGACATCGGAACTGGAATATCCCTGGGTTCGGACAAAATCTCCATTGCAATTCCTTGCAAGACGTTGACCGCTTTAAACGTGTTTCAACAACAAATTTAGCGCATTTTAGTCCTTCTACTCGCTCCGCTAACAAACAGCGATTTAAGATGATAAACACGAGGCCTGTGTTTACATGCAGTTCATTGCCTATCCATTTTCACGTGCTATTAATATTAATGAACCACAAGAGGTGCAAAAACGATCATGGTTGGGCGGGCGCGCTGACAGGTCAACTGGGAAACGAAAACAAATACATGGGAAAGCTCTTGAAAGCCGACATAAACTAGATATATTTGTTCTTCTTTGAAGCTCGCCGAATGATTGAATTGACGAAACACTAGCAGATTCATATTTTTTTATATCAGGTTCGTATTTCTATACAAAAGCTTACACACTTTCTTTACAATTACTTTTGACCCGCCAATACAATGAAAAACATCTGGTCGAATGTTTATTTTTTCGACTGAACTGAGTATATAAGATGGTGAGCGAAATCTCAAAAATGCTTCGCAAGACCATAACACAATCAAACTTTGGGAGTTTGGCGAAGTTTTGCTAGACTTAACTTTTTAATAAACAGTAATGGATATTTGGCACTACCTTCAAAAGCCTAATATTAACTTTCTCGCCTCTTAGCTACAAGATAATGTTTTTGTCACGCATGATAGTCAAAACAACAGCTTTTCGATCAATCATAGACACAAGATGAAGTCTGGGGACAAAGCAAGCTGTTGGGACGTGACGGAAAGAACCGCTATTGCCTTGTGGTTATAAAAACTTGTGATTGATGTTATGACACTAGCGCCGCATGTATTGTTATCCCTGCCTCGCGAATCAATGAGAACGATTCTAATTTGACAGGAAAATATTGAAAGGCATGACAGCAAAAGAAAAAACAAAGTCAAAAATACATATTTTTATTTTAAATTTTAACCTAACTCAGTTTTTAATCGGTTGCTTGATATTTTAAGAGACTAAGATAAATTAGGATGTTATAGTTTATCCGTCTTCTAAGCTTTGTTATTTTGCGAAATTCATAATGAACAAATTTATGGCTTTATCAAATCTTATTCTTATCATGATATGCAAATTTGACAGAGCTGAAACGATGTCTGTTTTCTTAGTTTAAGTTTGAAATACGAAATTACATTTGACACGGAAGTTCTCTGTATTGATTCTTAAGAAATATTAGAGTGAATGCAAAACTGCGTTAAATTGAGTCGATGATTTGGTTTGAAGAAACATATCTCGGCGTGGTGTTGTAATCAACTTTCACTTACGTTTTTCAGAATGTGACATAGTCAAAAGTTACTCTTCAATTTTTGTTTCATGCATCTTTCGTTGTTATTTGTTATTTTTCTCGCTTTTGTTTCAACTCCGAACTGGCAACACAACTTATAACAGCATATTCATTGCTGGGCGAGCGTACGTGACCGTGGCGGAGAGAATTAAGTCTGGCGATAATATTAATGAATCGCTTCTTTACCGGATGTCAGTCCATGAGATTGGAAGAGCTCCCATTTGAAAAAAAAACGCTGTACGAACCCAGTTAACACTTCATTTGTAGTTATTTTTGTCGTTGTTGCAAAGTTGCAGAATTGCCCACATTTTAGGCATCCTAATGACAATCAGTTACTGATTTGCTCATAGGGCAACTTGTTGGCGCGCGCACTTGCCACTTGATTAACACTGAACATGCGCTGAATGCAAAATGACAAAAAAT
>JAOEHT020205170.1:0-11163 GCA_025448195.2 Parazoanthus atlanticus | reverse complement strand
TTTTCAGATCGGAAACGTGTGCTGCTGTCACGTGACTTATTCGGTTTCCGACGACAGGTTCCGAGTTCGCCGGTGCAGATGCCAGGCGTTCGCATGAAGAGTTCAATATTTTCGACGACCGTCTCTTGTAAAGGCGTGATATTTTATCGGCATTTTATCAAAGACTTCGTTTTGGTAAGTTCGAAATGAAGGTTCCTTCTTGTTCCGACAAAATAGACGAGGAAGTATTGTTTTTGCAAGGAAAAATTCCTGTTGTCCTTTCGTTCTTATAAGGAAAAATTCCTTTTGTTCATTTCTCTTCTTTCACGAACAGATGCATCATGGCGGCATCATGTTTTCGTTGCTGAAGATATGCTGTGACTTAGTTGACACCGCAGCTCTCTAATACACAGATTTTGAGTACCTCCCTGTGTCCTGAATCAAAATCTCTTGATTCCAAAAGTTCTACAAAAAGTACACGATCATAATTTTAAAAAGAAAACGTACTTGTTGGTCGCTTTGATGTATATGGGTACTATATCATCATACGGTACTCAATTAAATTACCTTCCCTCTGTTTACAATTGTTAGGCTGGACAAGGAGTTTCAGATAGGAAAGTAAGTTGAAAAGTTGTGTTTACATACACCGTTTATTTCGTTGATGCTAGTGCTTGAATAATATGTACACAAAATGCTGCTCTTTTTTAACACATTTTGCTTTCCTTTGGTAGATATAGAAATGTAACTTATTCTAGTTGTCTAACATCAAAACGTTCTTGTTGCTCGTTCGCTCCGCTCGCAGCAACACTATTCAGTTTGCACTGAGTGTTTGTCTTCTTCCACAGAGAGTTCCTGCATGTCAACTGTGTTGAACAAAGTTACTATGTTGATCGCGAACCTTGTACTTTGTCATGATTTTCATACTTTAGTAACATTGAGTTCACAGTCACGTGTTGAACATGGCTTCTCCATTACAAAATTTCAAGCTGTGGATCATGGTAATTCTGCAAAAGAAATTGAAGATTTCCAACAGACGTTTGACTCTGGAAAGCAATTATTCTTTGAAAGCAAGAAGGAATACATTTAAAGTGCATATGAGCCCAAAAGTGATTTTGCTGTGGTAGAACCATTTCACAATGTTACTTCAATTGAGTGAAAAAACAATTTGAAAACATTAAATTCTGCTAGTTTTATCTGACTTCAAAAATGCAAGAACACTCCTTTTAGCACCTGTGGTTTGTTTTGGCCGAGCTGGAGGAGTCTGGGTGAAAAAAGCCTGATTACGTCACTTTGGTGAGTCCCCTGCAAAGATCCATACCATATCAGCACATGCGTCCATGTTTACTCTCACAATCAGGTTATTAGTGTTTTGTAGAACTGATGTATATTTTTGAGTTAGAAATGGGGACTTTTTGTGTGGTTGGAGCAAGCAGAAGTACTTATCAACCAGGAATCGCATGCATAGCTACCGTTTTATAACGATGAACCAGAAACAAAACGAAAGCGAAAACGTTGGGTCGATCGACCTACCAGTGAAAAGACTCAAAGTATTTATAGTTCAAAATGCTCAAAGCACTTCAATCCCGAAGACTGTCAGAGACTTTTCAGCCAGACAGATAGAATAGGTTCAACATATCAACTACGACTGATTGCAAACAGTATCGGTGTTACCGTACTGCCTTCTCAACAACTCGCTCAAGTGAAGTGGCACAGAAACCGAAAACTGAATTGTCAGTCAGGTCAAGACTTAAGAGTTAAGGTGAGCTTCGTCGTTTGATCAATACATATGATCTAGCTAAGGTTTTTATTAATCTTAATAGTTTTTTAAAGTTTTAAACTTTTTCATAATTCACCCTTTTATCGCCACTGAGTCCCGGTCAATATATATAGTGCGAGTAAATATGAAGAGCCTCGAAAGTATCTTGTTCTGCCTCTGATAGCATAGGCAGTATGTGAGTAACCCGGTATATCAACCTATATTGTTACCAAAGAACAAACCCCTGAAGGAAAACAGTTTACTTGCTTTATTAGCAAAGATACATAGGTCAGAGTTGTTACAAAAATATTGATATCTGCCTTGCATTATAAAAAGTTTGATATGGAGTTTTAGTAAGAGGTACACAACTGTCATAAGAAATGGACTACCCACCTTTTTATTGTAAATAAATGTCCCTACATATGTTCTTCTTTGTTCAGTTGAATGAAATGCTATCGCTGGATAAAATGTTGCAAAATTCAAAGTCTACAAGTTTAGGGTTTATCAATATTGATACATTTATCGTTGTCTTTTCTCAGTTTGTGGTGCAACAGTTCACACCACCAGCACAACGAAAGTATTAGATCTTAAACAAAGAGACCACAGACTACGCACTACGAAAAAGGACAGACACCCAGTTAAATCGCTCAGCAAACTGAACTGCTTTAGCAGATGTTTGGGAACTATTTTCAGTGTACAAGAACTCTTGTTCTATGGGACAAAAATATTTCTATATGATATTGCCCTTTCTAATGTGCTTACATTTAAGTATATAGTAAATTGCTTATGTTGCAAGAGTTTCATTTCTTTGGGATAGGTATTTGTTTGCGTATTTTAGAAATTTTTAGGGCTCGAAATGGATGCCTGCCAATGGCCAATTATAAGCCAAATTAAAACATGGCATATGAAAATATTCAAATGTTACAGGTTTTATTTCACCTTGTTTTCTGATATAATAAAATACAGGCTGTAATTATTTTAATTTTCAAGCCCATAACAATTTACAACGAAAGGAATAAACAAGATTATCTCTTGAGTTTCTCTTGCTCCAGTTTCTACCACCAGCTAAAGTCCATGCATAAGCTCTCAAATGAGAACAATGACTTCAGCCCAGTTCAAACAAGTTTAAGAATCAATGAGTATGACTAAGCGAAAACTTTCATAAACTTGTTTTGTAATAATTCTCATAACATTGACTCTTGTGTGATTTCATCTACTTTAAATATGATGATATATTTGTTTTCTTAGAGACTGAATACAAGTATCAAACCAGTTAACCGAACTCTGACTTCAGAATTCTGGTCAACTGACGAGACCACTCCCATATTTAACCTCGCCCAATTCTCATGATCACCTGACTGTGGCTTGTGCTTAGCCCAATTAACAATGACACTTATACCTACCCACGCATCAATACAAATAAAAGCACACTTATAGGGATTTAGCTTGAATTTACTAGGTATGAGGTGCAACATAATTTAGAGACTTCGCTTTTCTTCGTGTTCTCTTTTTAAAGCCTTGACAGTTAGATATTTGTAGACTTGTTTTAGGTGCTTGCTTTTATTAACCATCTATAGTGAAAGAAATAGGGGAACATTGTTTTTTGTCATCCTCATAATCAGTTATAGTTTCTCCTTTCTCAAACTTGCTTCAAGCTTCATGGTAAGCATATGCAGGGTAGTTCATTTCTCACTGGTTCACAATGTCCATGAATTAAAGAGCTGAATACCCTGTAGAAGATACTTCGAAGGTATTTAGGAATTAAAAACTGTAATAGTTCAACAAAAAATTTGTTTAAAAACTGTAATAGTTAAATGCGAAATTTGTTTGCAATTTAACCAAACATAAGGGTAACAATTCCATTTAGATGTTATATCTGCAATCCCCTATGAAGGACTTTTTTCTACAATGGCTGTTAAAAGTTTTATAAATAAGTCATAAAACAAAAAGTCAAGAGTATTACTCTGATTTTTCATAGGGTTTTAACCAAGTATCTCAGCTGTAGAAATGTATAGTTCCAAACAAATCATACTCTCCCTATAGAGGGTTTTTGGAAATTTGATATGAAAATTGATTTCTGGAATTACGCAGTCATGGCCTCTGAGAGAAACTACTATTATTCAAAAGGAGTTGGACAAGAAATAGATTATTACTAAAGAGCTACATAATAACAATGCTTCTAATTCTTCTTTACGATTTCAATGCCAATTTCAGAGGCGACTTATCCAGACACTGACTGCTCGAAAATCAGGGTGAAGAGTTTACAGCTATATTCTTGAACAACCTCATTTGTTACAATTACAAGTGCTGCTTTGCACTTCTCAATGTTTTGGCAATAATTAAACCATTTGGATTTCTTGTCGATAGCTTGGCCACACTGCAATTTCGATTGGTACATCTTGTGACTTGTCGAAACCAAAATACACAAATGACATGAAACGCCCACATTGATCGCTTGTGATTGCTGATGAAAACAAATTCGAAAACCCTCGGTTCGCCGGTCACTGACGAAAACGACTTTGTCTTTTCTCTTCGACATTTTCTCCCTAACCATTTTTCTCTGCCGCAAGTCTATTTTTATTCTACTAACAATTCTTGACTAGCGATAGATTCGTCGTCTTAAGGGCCAAGGTGCTGCATTCTCACGGCGTCATGCTCTTTTCGCTCCTGGGATGAGGCGGATCTTCAGCGCCAAGCTTCACCTGTAGGTTAAAATGACTTTGATCAACATGGTTGATGCAGTAGGGATTCGTCAACTCATTATTGGTTTCCGAATTGGAATCAGAATATTCCGATTGCAATTAAATTTCAACGATGAAACTGATGCCAAGAAGACATTTATTCGATTCAAAACAACCAAAGCATGCACGCGTGAGTCATATGGTGCAATCGTGCGCTGCAGGGAAATCACCAAACTGACGTCAAAGGTATATTAGAACCCAGGCTTCCTAACATTTGGTCAAATGTTACACGGGTGGATTTTTGTCGCCGTATAAAACCAATACAAAAGGTCAGATATAAATAACTTTTTCAGAAATCTATCAAAATCATCACTGGAATTGATTGCAACTGTTTTTTGTTTGGGCCCATATGCACTTTAAACTCTAAAGAATAATCTGTGAAATTGCTACCATAAGGCCTCTAGATCTGCAGAGTGCTCTTTGTCGCGTCTTGAGCAACAGACAACTAAATGTTTAGTGTTTACCACTGAGTAACTATTTGTCGAATTTTCTTGTCCAGTTTTATATTACAGTCTCCAACAATACTCGACCATATCGTGACAACAGCGTCCACGCTTGCAGATACAGTTAACGTGGATTGACGCCGATCACAAGAAACAGACAAGGTAGAATCATTTTGATAACTTTTTCAAAATAACTTTTCTCTGACAAACTAAACTGAAAAGCCAGTTCTGAAGAGTTTACTGCAGTGCAGTGAAAACATGTTGCAGTTCAAATTATTAGAAGAAGCAAACCTAAACTTTACTGAAAACTTATCTTAATGGCGGTAAGAGTATCAAAAGCTTGGCAGATCGATGTCTCTTTGCATATTTTTGAGCAAGTTTGCTCAATACTTTTTTGCTTAATTACTTGGTCTCCTTTCGGAATGTAATTATGATAGTTAATACCGAACATTCAATTTGATATGCCAGGAGGAAAACGTAATTATTTGCCATGAGAAGGCAAAACGAAATACAATGGATGTACCTTTAAAACGAAATGAGCACATTTTTGTTTTTCAGTTGTAGAGGTTTCTCTTCCCAAAAGGATGAAGTGAATACAATTGCCTGTTGTCTGGGATCTGCGTTTAATGTTCATATTTTCAGTCGACTGCGCTTGTTATCGAAAAGGTTCTTGCATAAAACACCTTGAAAAGTTTGAGTTGTAATTTATAATCTTTTAACTTGTACGTTGTTATTTTTCCCTGTTAGATGAACGCAGAATCTTCTCAGGAGAACGCCTTTACAGTAAACAAGTAAGTGAACAACCATTTTGGTTTTCCACCTTTCAGACATTATTAGGCTTCACTTCTAGATGTTAGTAACCGGCTGCATTCTGTCTTCAGTAGCAAATTCTTCCCAAATATCTCCTTGCTCAATGAAAAATTACAGCCACACTAACTAAAAGTAATAATACTAAGAGACTTCTAAATTTTACCAGCAAAGCCGAGATAGAAACAAATATATATAAAACATTGTTCTTCCATTTTATTAAAATATTATTATTGTCATATTAGAGTGATATTGTTACCATTGTTGATGCTACTGAAAGGCGCCTTATTTTATATTATGTAAATATATAATTAAAACGTATCATTTTAGAAAGGCCTTCAACTGTACATAAATAAGATTCTTCTAGAGTTCTTTGCGACTTTTAGGTTACATAGTTTTGCTTATTGTTATTATTATTAATGTTATTGTTATTGTTATTGTTATTGTTATCAATGTTGATTCCATTGTTGATGCTGATGTTTTGTTCATTATATCCTGTAAAAATGATGCTGTTGTTGCTGTTATAGTGTGCTGCTGTTGTTGTTGTTGATGATAGTATGGTTCTTGGTGCGTCGATTCTGTAACAATCATGCTGTTGAGGTTGGCAATCAGGTACGTGGGCAGCAAATATCTCAAGTACTGATCTTAGAGGCATGATATAATCTCTGTACATGAGCAATATATGTTACTGATACCATTAAAAATACTTTATTAAACTATCCCCAGTAGGACTTTTCAGAATCAATAACAATTTGTAGATTGTTGAAAATCTAAAAGTTAAGATACTAACCCAACCCAAACCCATGTCTAACCCTATATCAAGTTATCATGTTGGCTGCTACTTGTAATGGATTTATTGTATGTTCTCGAGTTTTGGCATTGGGAGTCATTGGGTTATAGTACGTAGGACCCATAAGTCCCTAACTAACGGAGACCGCGGAGAGGGAGGAGCTGGGGGCTTCATGCCCCCACTCCCACACACACACACATTGTTTTGAAAGTTTTAAAGAGTACCCCACTTCGAGTCATTAGTCAGATCCCCCCTCCCCCTCCCCTTCCCTTCACCGCTTCCCCTATATTCAAAGTAGCCGCGCAGTCCCTGACTAATTACTTCAAGTAATTCAATTCCGTAATTTTACGAGAAATCGTTTGTCATTATGTAGTTTTATGGTCATTGATATCTTAACAAACAAAGTAATTACTCGCACCTCAATTGGGCTTATTTAGTGTACTGTTGCGAAGATGATCTTCAATAAAGATTTTGTGGTTGTCTAGTTCTAATTTTAATTCCTAATTTTGAAATATTAGTTCTGCAACACATCATAAGTTATTTGAAAGACATTGATGTCAAACTATAGACGCACTATCTCCAAAAAGCACACCCATCGTGCTGTCTCAATTGTTATCAATAAAGTACTGCATGAAAACCCCTCTACATTTTTGATATGTTGTTGTCTAGAAAACAGAAGAGCTAGCGCGTATCGGTGATTTTGATATTTAACAGTTATTCCACGAACACGCGTTGGATAAGAGGTGATAGATATCCAAAGCGGAGACGTGTGAGTTGGCTATAATCACCTCATATCCATCAAGTGTGAGTTGAATAATTGTTTTATTGAATACCAAGTCAAAAGATACCATTTTTTTCTTTCTAAATTTGTGTAAACCGAACGGAATCAAGTGTAAAACTAACGGAATTGGGTGTAAAACAGGAAGATTTGAAACTTTACTTCAGATTTTAAGAACACCTGTTTTGTTTTGGAAACAGTTGTTTCCATATAAGGCATTATGGAATGTTATGAACTAATAACCATCAGTTGTGGAACCAATCGAAAAGCTAGAAATTCAATAATCAGTTTTGCATTTTATAATGACTATTGAACACACAGCATGCATGCTCTTATTGTTCAGAACATATGATGTAACTTATGCCATAACCCACAGCCAGACGTAACATGAATAAGTAGGTTAGCTGTTATCTCTGTGGCGAAATGCATTCCGCTCTAAGGTACAGATATATAGGTGCTACTTGTGATAACTAAACATAGAAGGTATTGGCTATTCATGTAAGCTGTAATCGCTTCTAGAACCGGTGGTGTTCTAAGTTCTTATTTTCTTTGATTTCAGCCAGTAGAGCAAGACGATGTAAGTATCTCATGTTATTTTTATTAATAATAATAATAATGGCATTTATTATCGCTTTGAAAACTACTAAGTTTACATTAGTGTAAGTCCAACAAGTATATAACAATACTAAGTATATGAAGCGAAAGAAAAACAAATACAATTTTCTCAAAAAAAACTTTGGATGAAAATTATATCTATTGAAACTAAATATTATATATCACATATAAAAATCTTGCCTTATGTATTTGCAACTTATGGTATGGTAACATATTGTCTTAACTTGCATTGTATTGTATTGTGTTGTATTGTATCGTATTGTGTTGTGTTGTGTTGTGTTGTGTTGTGTTGTGTTGCGTTGTGTTGTGTTGTGTTGTGTTGTGTTGTGTAGTGTTGTGTTGTGTTGTGTTGTGTTGTGTTATGTTATGTTATGTTGTGTTATGTCGTATCGTGTCTTATCGTATTATGATTTGTTGTGTGATGTATTGTGTTGTGTTGTGTTGTGTTGTGCTGTTGTGCTGTTGTGCTGTTGTGCTGTTGTGCTGTTGTGCTGTGTTGTTGTGTGTTGTGTTGTGTTGTGTTGTGTTGTGTTGTGTTGTGTTGTGTGTGTTGTGTTGTGTTGTGTTATGTTGTTGTGTGTTGTGTTTTTGTGTGTTGTGTTGTGTTGTGTTGTGTTGTTGTGTTGTTGTGTTGTGTTGTGTGTTGTGTTGTGTTGTGTTGTGTTGTGTTGTGTTGTGTTGTGTTGTGTTGTGTTGTGTTGCCGTGTTGTGTTGTGTTGTGTTGTGTTGTGTTGTGTTGTGTGTGTGTTGTGTTGTGTTGTATTGTATTGCAAATGGACAGGGACGTTAATCTGTTCGTCTAGTCTCCTGTAATGATATATCACAGGGCACTTAAAAGAACCCACACACATCTCGAAAAGAGTAGGGTAATCCCGGTATTGTGGTGAGGGCCACATGGAAGAGTAGGTCCTGTGGATGAAAATGTGTTACCCTAAATAAATAAAATGTCTTTACTTTATTTTACTTTACTTTACTTTACTTTACTTTTTCTGATAATTTCTAAGTCTACATTTGAATGGCTATTTAAAAAAATAATCTCTAATAGAAGGGCTGGTGAATAGCAGTCAAGTTGCCAATGAAACAAAAATTGTGACGGTGATTGGGAATCGGTGGGTTGATAAGCTGAAAAGTTGTCCTAGCACCTGCCGCCAACAACTGGCAGCAATCCACCAAAACATTTTGAGTATGTTTTATCTTTCTGCATTGTTGCATTGTTTCAAATCTTTGTCAATCAGAAACGGCAATAACCTTACACAATTTGTTGTGCTGCAATCTTTCAACAGCTTTGACAGATCGCATCAAATTGCTTCCATCGCTGGCCACATTTATGTATTTCTCATATTACAACTCCTGAACCAAAATTCTGCGTCTTCGGCTCCCTCATAGAAAGAGCTAGGAACGTATTTTTTCCCTTGCAACTGACAAAATGGAATATTTTTTAAACTTTCAGGTCGACATATATCCTGGAACTACTATGACTGGTCGTTGGGCTCAACAACCCACGGAACCTGACTAGCTCTGGCTGATATCAATCTTGCAAACTGACAATAATTAATAATTTAACCCATAACTTAAACTTTAACTAATGTTGCAGAATATTTTCACATATATTGTAACATTTGATATGTACTTTTTATCAATTGCAATAAAGACATTATTATAGTATAAAATAATAAAATAGTAATTTTTGTCTAAACAAAAATGGTTACGGAATGGTGCCGCAACATAAAGTGTGACTTATTCTTATTCGTTGTCGTACCTCCCGTTATAAGAATAGCCATCCCACGCAGCATAACGTTTTTTAGTAATACATAGTTTATTTTTATTTTTAACCTTATCTACTTGTGGTTGAGGTTTACACTAATGTTACAATGCTTTCCACGCCAAAGTCACAGCGGTGATAATTGTCACCAGTGTAACAGCGGTGGTAGTGACAATACTTGTGTAATCATGTACATGAAAAAATTACTGGATGCCTATAGGTTAAGAACAGTGCAGTTATTTTGTAATTCTGTGCCAAAAAGTTTAATTCTGTGCAAAAATGTGTAATTCTGTGCAACTACAAACTCAAGTTTTCACTGAAATCTGATTGGATGAGAAACAATAGAAAGTCAATAAACCAATCAAAATACGGCTGTTTCTAGGACAACAGTTGAGGGAAATTCAAACACAATCTTGAAAACAAACCTCGAAATGATAACATGCAGCATATGAAACAAAAACTTCAAAAGTCCAGAAAGTCCAACCCAAAGTGAAGATACAGCAGACGGACTCTAACAAATTCAGCTTACAATGATATTACTTTTGAGGCTAGAAAAATAATATTTTGTTCAAACCAGTACGAAAACTTTGACTCACTTCCACACGTAAACAAAATCCAGGCCGCTCCTCTCTCTGTCAAAAACAGCAACGAAAGGAAACAGTTGACGTGCGCCGCGCGCGCAAACAATTTCCCGCCACTTGGACAACGCACGCACGACAAGCCATTGCCTGGTCGCTAAGTTTTTAGCGTTGCTCGATCCTGTAAGAAAAGCTCCTCTTAAATTATTTTTTTCATGTATATGATTAACAAGTAATCATACTATTTCTCGTTCAGTTCAGTTCTCGAGTGTTTTTCAAAGTTCTAGAATTGCGTTCGCCCTCCGGGCTTACACAATTTTGACACACTTTGAAAAACACTCTCGTGCAAATTATTTCCAAACTGAACTCGAAATAGTATGATTACTGCTACTAATTATCTGCGCTGTATCAACAGGGGCATAGATAGCACTGTGACAGCAATGGCAGCAACATTAGTGTGACAGTGATGCATACTGACACCGCTGCAACAGCGATGACACTAACAGTGCTGTAACGTTACTGTGCAGGCTGTGACAGTGGTAACAACTGACAAAGCTGTGACAGCGGTGGCAACAGACAGGGCTGTAACAGTTATAACAACTCACAGGGCTGTGACAGTGATGACAATTGAGAACTCTCCTACAGCGGTGACAACTGACAGGGCTGTGACAACAAAGTGCACACCATTGTGACAGTTGTGGCAACTGACAGTACTGTGACAACAAAGTGTACACCATTGTGACAGTTGTGGCAACTGACAGTACTGTGACAACAAAGTGCCCACCATTGTGACAGTTGTGGCAACTGACAGGGCTGTGACAACAAAGTGTACACCAGTGTGACAGTTGTGGCAACTGACAGTACTGTGACAACAAAGTGCCCACCATTGTGACAGTTGTGGCAACTGACAGGGC
>JAOEHT020205089.1:0-11163 GCA_025448195.2 Parazoanthus atlanticus | reverse complement strand
TCCTTCCTGCCCTGTCCTTGCCGCTCTTTCTTCTTCCTCTCTTTCCCTCTCCTCCTGCTCTAAGAACACTTGCTCTCTCTCCTCTCTCACCCTCTCTTCACGTTCCCTTGCTTCCTGCTCTCTTGCTCGTCTTTCCCTGAAAACTCTCTCCACCATAGCACAAGCCTCCGCCACACGTTGCTCCAATGTGTTTATAGTTTCCTCCACTGACTGGAGTGATTCAGTACCGGAAATGCTCAAGTTTGCCTGCTCACGAGTTTCCACTTCATCTTCGATCGGAAATTCTCCTACTGTCCTGTCAGTCTCTTCACAGGCAATTGAATTTCTACCCTTCTTAACTTCATTATCCCCTTCAGTTGACACATCTCCAATAGTGTTACTGAGTCTGCTATTTGATTCGCCACAAGTGGGCACCGTGGCTGCATGAGTTACCTGCTGATTACCTGAAGCTGCATTGGCAATCAGAGGGTCATCTTGTGGCTGCCATCCAAGTTCGGTATGTCTTGAGATGATTTGGCCACTGAGTGGTAGAGAAGCACTTGATGAGACGGGGGATTCACGAGGACGGACCTCAGAGGGGTGTGGAAAGACAACAGGTTGAGAAGGTACGGCTGACTGATAATCAAAGAGACTTCTTGATTGCTGTCTCGGGTCTGCCATTTGTTGACTTTGTACAGAAAATGTACTAACACTACCAGCGTTAGGAACTTCCAAAAGGTTTCTTGGTGTTTCGGGCACGACTTCAGCTGCAAAGCTAGTGGGTATTAACTGATAATTACCTGTCAGATACTGTTGATCAAGATCTATATGTCTTTGCATGTTGGACCTGGATGCATTTTCCAGGTTCCATTCTAATGGAGGGGTAGATAAGTAAAAATCGTCACTCGCTTGGTAACTATGTAAAGAAATACTGCAATCCTGGGAGTGACGAGCGAGGAAGGCAACATCCAGGCCATGATTCTCAGGACTGCTTGCAAGAAGAGCATCATTCCTTCCACTGAGTTTCCTTGCCCTCTGGCCAGCAACAGATCGCCTATATTGTTTTGGTCTTGCACCCTGCTCAAAGAACGCCTGACTTTTTTGTACATCTGGTACTGAATCAGGAGTTATTTGGGTGGATGAAGTCTGTGTTTGTTTTGGTCTGGCACCTTGCCCAAGGTAAGTCCTGTTACTCTGGACACCTGAAAAGGAAGCTAGAGGAGCTTTGGTTACACCCACTGCTGACTTTGCTTCACGATCAGTTTGTTTAGTCAATTGTTTAGCCGCTGCTACGCTTTCACCAGGCACATCTTTATCATCGTGTTTCTCACCAGTCAATTCGTTTGACACCACTTGTGGCAGGACTGTTTTCTGTTCAGCCAAAGGTTCTTGTTTCCTGTTATCCTTAGAAACGTTTTCATGGTGTGGCATAATCGCTGGTAATATAGAACCATCCCTTTCACCTACCTTCCCTTCACTAATATCGCTCTCACACACTGCATGTTCAGAAAGTTTGCATCTCAAGGCATCCTTAGAAACACTATCTTGTCTTACACTTGTAACAATAATTTCATTAGGCATAACTTCTGTGCCCTCTCCCACACTTGGGTGATCAGCTCGTAATTCTTTACATTCAGGAGAGCAGCCGTCTTTTCTTAATTCCACTTTATTTATCAGTTCAGCACCTTTTACTATACTTTGCTTTAAATCTGAATTATTATCTACAACAGACACTTTCATTTCTCCAGACTCCACTTGAGGTCCTATTTCACGATCTATTTCTGTGCCATTATGGTGCTCTTTGGTATGTGTTAATTCCGTCAATGATGCAAATTGTTGTCTACTGACATGTCGTGTTAAACTGGGCAACTGACAGCTAGAAATCCTCGCTGGTAATCCATCACTAGCTTCACCGAGTTCCTTAAAGCTGTCAGGAATACATTTCTGCTCACATTTTTGCGAAGTTACCATGTTGTCTTTGGCAGGGAGATCCCTGTGTTGTTTGCTAACTCCGCCAGTCATGTTTCTACAGCTGCCTGATTTATCTGCATCATCAAATGTACCTGTAAGTACCTTTCCTTTTACTTTTGAGGTAGCCTCTTCGCCAACATTAATAATAGAGCAATTCATCTTCTGACTAGCTATTCTAGGATGTGTTGAGGGATAATGATCCGTTCTGTTAAAGTCTTCCTGTTTGCTGAATGTACTCAAAGACGTTCTCCGTTGAACTCCACTGAACTCAGTGGTACCAGCTTCTTGGTCACTGTTAGATTTATGACTAATTATGGTAGATTGTACTGTGGGATGACTGTCTGTCTCGTCAAAGTCTCTTTGTTTGTCGGATGTTCTCATAGACTTTCTCTGTTGATCCTCACTATACCCAATAATAGCAGGATCTTGGTCACTCTCAGATATATGGTTGATTATTCTTGGAAGTGATGTGGGAAGATCATTAGCCCTGTTAAAGTCTTCCTGTTTACTGAATGCACTCAAAGACGTTCTCCGTTGAACTCCACTGCACTCAGCGCTACCAGGCTCTTCGTCACTGTTAGACTTATGGCTAACTATGGCAGATTGTGCTGTGGGATGACCATCTGTCTCGTCAAAGTCTTCCTGCTTGTCGGATGTTCTCATAGACTTTGTCTGATCCTCCCTGTACCCAATGATAAAACGGTCTTGGTCACTGTCACACGCAAAACTCATTACTCTGGGGTGTACTGTGGACTGACCATCTGTCTCGTCATAGCCTTGTTGCTTGCTGGATGTACTCACAGACCTTCTCTGTTGTCCTTCACTATACCCGGTAGTACCATATTCATGGTCACTGTCAAACTTAAGACTGGTTTTTCTGGGACGTAATGTGGGATGTTCATCAGTCCTGTCAAACTCTTCCTCTTTGATGGATGTTCTCACAGGCCTGCTGTGTTGAAATTCACTGTACTCAGTAGTACCATGCTCTTGGTCACTATCAGACACATCACAAAGTCTTGTTTTGCAATATCGATCAACTTCAGTGTCACCCATGTACGTCTGCTCAACATCGATCACTCCTGCTGCAGACCCTGTATGACTGTCTCCCTGATCGTTTGGTACAGCACCATTTCCAATCTCACCACCACCCAGCCTGGTCCCAGTGTCACCCATGTCAGTCGGATTATCGTTGACTACTCCTCCTGTAGAATCTGCACATGTACAGCTGTCTTGCTGGTTTTTTGGATCAGTACCATTTCCAACTGCACCACCACCCGGCCCAGGCCCAGTTTCATCCATCCCATTTTGCTCACAATCAATCACTCCTGTTGCAGATCCTGTACGACTGTCTCCCTGGTGTTTTGGAACAGCACCATTTCCAATCCCACCACCACCCAGCCTAGGCCCAGTGTCACCCATGTCAGTCAGACTATCGTTGACTACTCCTCCTGCAGAATTTGCACAGCTGTCTCGCTGATCTTTTTGATCAGTACCATTTCCGATATCACCACCACCCGGCCCAGGCCCAGTTTCATCCATGCCATTCTGCCCACAATCGACCACTCCTGCTGCAGACCCTGTATGACTGTCTCCCTGGTCTTTATGGACAGTACGATTTCCAATCCCAGACCCACACCCAGGCCCAGTGTCATCGTCCTTCTGTCTTTTATCGTCTTCAACACCTTCACATGGACAGAACAAAAAATTATTAAACTGTTACTTGATCAATACAAAAGGCCAGAATAATAATTACTTGTCGTGGAGGTAATTTCTATTGTTGCGGTAACTTGTTTCTTTTCGATCCATATCATTAAATGTCAGTGGTCAAATTGTCGTTTTCTATCTTCACGGTTTATACCAAACATGGGAAAATCGTACGATCTTATTTGGAATTTCGAAGATTTCAGGTGGGAGAAGATTTCAAACGGGCGCTCTTCAATTGAAGATTAAGTTTTCGACTAGCACTAGGAAAACTGCAAGTTCTTGAGCGACTATACCATCAAAAAAAAGATCAAACTAAACACTGAAACAGTTTTGAAGATTATTAGGTGCAAATTTATTAGATGACTCTCCCAGCCGAACACACACGATTACAGAATGTCTTTACTTTTAACTGCAATCCGATAGACTGTTTTTCTAGAACTGCAATACTTCCATTAAACATTCAGAATTTCAGTATCATCTGTAGCAATAGTACATACCTGTGTAAATATATTTGTAAATACAATGTCACTTAGACCAACTAAAAGAACAATAAACATATTTTCTAGCCAACACTGACAATACAAAAGCTGAAATATGTAAACAGGCCAACGGCAACTTTTCAATGTATTTTCTTACCCTGAAATACTTGTTTAAAGAATGGTTTGACTCCTAAATAATTATGTTGGCACTAGTACTGATATCAGGTAAAATCAAAAGAAAGGAGAGAATCCTTAATGTATAAACGAGTTAAAAAATGAATGTTCATAGTTTAAGAAAAAATCTTTGCAAATTTATCTAAGTATGGAGTCTTCGCCGATCAATTAAACATTGCAAAAGTGCAAATATTATGTATCTGGATATTTTTTCACAATCATTTCACTGGTTAATAATACTCAATTCAAGTATTGGTAAAATCTAGGTCCAAAAATTCAGCAGATATTCCTGTAATATGTTGCAGACAGTGCAATGATGCAGTCAATATCGCAGGCAAGCCCCAGGAATGTCGCAGATACATCGTAGGCACGCCAGTAAAAGCCACAATAATTACTTAACATGCCATAACTACGTATATCACTGATATATGACGGATTGAGAAAGTTGAACTCAGCTCAACTTTCCAGATATGTTAGTGACATATTGGGACATCTTATTTCGAGAACATGACTTCACCAGATATTCGCAAATGCCATAAGGGTATAACAGATAGGATCAGCTACCTTGTCACAGACGTACTGCATACATGTTGCTGACAAATGTATAAATCAGGCTTAAGTCTAAAATAAAATAAATATAAATAACTAGAAATAATTAATTTCACGAGACAGCGAACACAACAATATAATGCTGTTGCTGTAATTTTAGTGTGAACGCTTTCTTTTTCATCTGTTTAGCTGTTAGTGCTCCAAAGCAGTATTTGTGATTTCCAAAATACATGTCGGAAAATATTTAATGTTTGTTTCTTACCAAATAAACACAAGGCCTGTAAATTATAAACTAATTAAGGTACAAATCTTATACTGTAACTTAACTCACCGTTCGCATATTCGCTCTTTCTTCTTCTCTTTTGCTCTAGTTCACGTTCACACTTTATTATGTTAAGTGTCTTTACTGCAGAATCACGTTCAACCAATGCTTCTCCAAAGCTTTTCTCCATTTCCCTCATTTCTCCTTTCATCAGCTGCACCGTTCTTTCCAGTCTCTCGATGGTTCGCTGTAGCGACGCTACTTCTCTCAGTTTTTCTGTCTTGTGCCATTGCTTGATTGGCTGTTTCTCAGTACTACGGCATCTAAAATGTCTTGAATATCTCTGTCTCGTGTTTTGTGTACTTTTCCAAGTTGACAAATCTTCGTCCTCAGTGGATGAAGATAGAGGTGAATACTTTCCAGCCTCTTCACATTTTCTTCCTGAAGCATTCTCAGCCGGACCATCAGGGTCAGTGAGAGCACAGCTCTGATCTGCACAGTCTTCTAGCTCATGGTTGTTTCTTAGCTCTTTGACTGGTAAGGTTGGATTACACAGTTCGAAGGTACGGGTTGCAATGCAGTTTACTTGCTCATCTGAACTTGGTGCACTTGGTCCACTTCTCACATCTAAAGTTGCTCCTCTTTTCTCAGTGTCACTGCTATCAATGCCAGAATCTCTAACTTGTAAGTCTTGTGGCACCTTAACTTTCCTAGTTTTGTGGTGTCTACTCTCAACACCATTCTGCAAGGTCATCATTGATTCAGTTGCACAAGCACTTCCCCTCCACTGTGGTGAGCCGTTTGATGCCCCTCCTGTCACAGCTTTGCAGTTTGTAGTGTCACCAGTTGTTTGGAACTCATTCTTCGCAGAACACAGCTGTTTATCACCGTGGGGAAGACTTCCTGCGATCAAACCTTGTAGAACAGCTACATTGACTGTGCTTTTCTTCAAACACTTCCTCAACATCTGCAGCTCTCCCTTAAGGAGAAGAAAAGACAGAAAACGGTTGACACAACACACGTACACTACACAGCCACTGTGGGTAATCTGTTGCATAGTTACATAATATCCACTTTAATCTAATGCAGTTTTGTCATGGTCAAGCAAGTTCCACTTAAAAAAATAGAAATGTGGACCCTTAGGAAGATCAAAAGCCTTCTACAAGGTCAGCGTGCACAGTGCTATTACAATATAATTCAGGTGTGGTGTGCTAGTGTTGCGATGTTACAGCACTGTGACAGCAGTGTGTTAAGACAATCAACACTATATAATGACATCATTCTAATTGCGGCACTTTGAACTAGTGTGGCCGCGATACAAACTAAAAGCAATTGCTACGTTAGCACTGTGACAGCGATGCAAACTGACAGCACTGCTACAGCGCTGTTTAGTCACCTTGTTTATATAGTGCTACAATTTCACATCACTGTCACACTTGTAAGAACGTTTATTCTTTGGGCTGAGTCTGAACGTTTTTAACCTTTTACAGGACCTCAGCCTCGAATGTTCTTAATAGTGTTCTTGATATTTCATGGAATTTTGTATGCATAAATACAGTCAAAGGCTGTTCCCAACATCTAACTCAGTCCATTTATTTACCCAAACGCATTGCCATCGCCTGTTTACCAAAATTAAAAGTGAGTATGCAGTGCTCTCTCACGATATTTAGTGGCGGTTCTCCGTTCCTCTTTTCAAAATTTATAGAATTAACATTCCCTTCTTAGCCTCATTCTGAGGTGTGTTCTTAGATATGTTTTATAATTTTGGCATTTTTGACAACGTTTTATAAAAGAGGTTCTTATAAAAGAGAGTGTCGTTTCATAACCAGCACTTTCACTGTCATCACATGTAGGTGCCACTGTTGGTCAATGTCATTTTTTTCAAAGCCCTGTTAACAGTCTCAAAGGCACTGCGGCAGTAACGTCAGCTGCTATTTCTGTTTCACAACTGCCAGGTTCTAGCTGTGTGCTGCATAAAACCTGCAAATCTACAGTGTGAAATATGGAAGAAAATAGATAAAGGATATTACATAGAATAACCATCACATAAAACATGCTTGTATACGTACCTTGACATTGGACATGAATTTCTCTTCGTCTTCCTCCTCTCTCAGAGGTGGCTGCTGATTCTCACATTCCATCAAAGATCTCGGCTGTTGATCAACAGGCTTCTCAGTCGGAGTACAACATTGTCTGTTATCCACCTGAAGGTCTATTTCAATGCCAACACTTCTGCACGATTCTGCCAGAATGTTAGCAACAGTTTTGTACATAACTGAACATCCACATATCTTTGATGAAGTCTGACAACCATCACAGTCCCGAGAAAACAAAAACCTTGTGTGTATTTCAACCATATTTCCCAGATACTTCAGCTGGATGTTGGCATTTGGGTTCAGCAAAAACAGTGACAGAGAGTTGTTTGTCAAAGAAAGGTCACCGATCACTCCCAACTGATCACTCTTCTCCATACTTGCAAGAACAAATCTGCCAAAAAGAACTTCGGAACTATAAGAACTTGAAACTGAATATCTTGTAAAACCTGAGCAAAGTTTCGGCTGACAAGTAGTGCCAGGCTTTGGATCTGAACTGATAGATCCAAGTTGGTTTACTGAGTTGACCAACTCTTCTGTCATGTACAGCGGAAACACAAGCTTCAGTTCATTACACAGTGCCTTGTGACACTTATGTGAAATTGTTGGCTCGAAATCAATGATGAAACTTTGACTCAGTGTTGGTCTTAAGTTCAAACTTTGCCTGACACCATCTGAAACACTTCTGCTGAACGAGCGCAGGACCTCAATGTCAACTTGATGCGGGCATGTTGCAAAGACAATCAGCTTCTGTTCTGAGCTGTGTCCATCAACACTTTGCACCTTGATAGTTGGCTGGTAAGAGCAAGAATGCTGAGGGGTACAGGCACTTAAACGGGCCATGCCAGGCACTTCACTTACCACCACATTGATTGTAACCAATTTGTCTTGAAATGATTTAAGGTTGTCAGTAGACATATAAATCATACGGTCTCTGAGGACTTGTGTGTATGTATCATTAAATACCTCATCATTACCAGATGACAAAACAACTGATAAGTTCTTGTACACTTCCATCACTTCTTTTTCTTTGCCTCTCAACGCGCGATAAGCTTGTCCCATAACAGCTAATGATGAAAGAACAGTTTCATGGTCATCACTAGTGGGAAAAGCTCCGAATTCATCAGATTCTTGCTGTTGTTGAAGCAAGGGGACAAGTTTGTTAGAAATCTCAAGGCTCTCTTGTAGATTTTTCTCAGCAAAAGCTCTGTCATTCTCATCCCTAGAAACAGCCTGAGCAAGTCCGAGGCAGCTGTAAAGCAGCATCTGCGAGGTTCCACTGCCTTCTCTTCTGGAAAAGAAGCTTAGTGCTTCTTCAGTGGTTATAATACTCTCCACTGTTCGCCCAATCCGGGCCAAGCTCAGTGACATCTTGGCAATACAGTGCAACAATACAGTAATGATCTTAGAGTGAAAGTTTATTGACACCTGTAAACTCTCGGAAGACTCTGAACTTGCATCACTTTCACCAGCAGCTTGGTGGTTGGGAAAAAATACCTTATAATATGACAATGACACAGTGATACAATTCTCTGTTAAACGAAACGATAAGCAGCTTTCGACAGTAACAGCTTTTACCAATTCTTCAAGATAGTGGGGCTGAAGCTGCTGTTCTTCTTCCTGGAACACACTCAGAATGCCCATAGCTCTCTCTATGTTTTGTATTGCTTCTTCATCCTTTTCTAAGTAAAATTTCTCAACCTGTGCTAGCTTGCAGTAACAGGATACCAGCGTGGGACAGTTCTCATTGTAACAAAGCTTAAAGATCTTTGCTGCCTCCAACAATAGAGCAGCACATTCTTCATAGTCATCAAGCAAGTAGCACACCAATCCACGCCTGTAAAGCAGTTCAGCCGTGACAGGGTGTTCTGCACCATTAATAACCCAACACATTTTCAGAGCTTTCTTGAGAATGTCATTTGCTCTAAGCGTCTGCCCTTTTAGGGAGAAGATTTCAGCAACCTTGATTAGAAGCAAAATATCCAACTCATCAATGATCATGTCCTTAGTCCACAGATTAAGTCTTGTAAGAATAGGTGAAAGTGTTTGTAATTGTTGGTCAGCTTTCTTGTTTTGTTTCATCTTAAGATAAACTTTGACAAGTTCAGCTGCAACGAGTGAGGTAAATCTTAATTTATCCTCAATGTCTAGTGTGCACAGTAATTCATGAATGTCCTGTAGTTTATCTTCCATCAGCATCCACTTATTTTGGATAGAAGATAGTTGTGCAAAATTGAGATGTACAATTACACTCATCCATGTCTGCTGCCGGGTAATCATTCTGCATGTAGTTTCGTTCAGCAACTTGTTTGCTTCCTGCAGAAGGTTTTCTGCTAGGAAACTGTCACCCACTTCAACTTTAACCCTTCCCAGGTTGTTCAGTACTGCACCAAATGCACCAAGAGCACAGGGGTCAAAGACTTGATTCATTTTTCCCATACCACTTCCAATTGCCTTGGCCTTATCAAGATACGTGGTAGCTTTTTTGTACTTGCCAATTAGAGCATGCGAGATCCCACAGTTATTTAAAGTAACTACCTCTTCAAGTGATCCTAAGAATTCAACACTAGTCTGAGTTAGATACTGTTGTTGCAAACAGAAAAGTTTAATTGCCTTATTTGGCATAGAGAGCTCAATTGCAAGAAATCCCAAGGCGTTTAGTGCATTGGCATACGAGGAAATGCCTGCGTTATCGACACTTAGGGGAATAAGCCCACTTTTGAAAGATGCTGGGGCAATTCGCTGAAAATACTTCAACCTGGAAATGATAGCAGTCAGAGCTTCAAACTCCCCGTTCAATGGCATAGTATGTGAGCACTGCTTCGAAGTTACCAGCTCACACAGACTTTCAAAATCTTCTTTGGCTTTCAGTTGGTTACCATCCATGTTTGATATGATGGCCTTTGCAAGCTGAGGTAGAAACTGGTCTTCATTCTCGTCTCTGCGTTGTTTTCGAATTCCATCCTCCAGACAATCAGACGAATCAGTCTGACCATACACTAAAATAGAATAATTAGTAGTAAAATGCTATAAAGTGGCATTTAGACCATATCAATCAAATAACTTTAAGCAAGGGGTTGGTAAGGCACAAGATTCATGTTCTAAATCTCACAAGGTACCCCTAGTAATTTTGTGCTGCTTTACATATAACAGTTAAAAGCTTTGGTTAAATTAATATTTTCAAAAATCACATCATCTTTGCCAAAAAAGTGTTTAAAACACCTATGTTGAGGTGTGAATATATTTATCAAGAGTTCCGCGTTACTTACAAGTGTCAACTATTGTTTGTGACCGCTAGCTGAACTGTAAAATCAAATGGGCTAATCTTTCTTTTCAGGCCAAAAAAGCCAACATCACAAGCCAAGCCTCAGATGGTCAGGACTAATGTCCCAAGTCAGGTTTTATGTCAGAAGTCAGGTGCGGGAAGGGTCCCGCAGCCTATAACACTAAAACTATTAAAGTATTTGAAATGAAATTTGGTTGGGTAGTAGAGAATTGTAAAGAAAATAAATTCAATGTAGTTGAATTGGCATGTGACGTCATCATTACGTCATAACAATGTCGTAACTGTGAAAATTTTAGGATTTTACAAAATTTTCCTGATTAAAAGCTAGAAAAGTTTAGGGACCTTTCTGGCTTGAAAAACAACAAATAAATGATACAAATCGAAAAGCAAACCGCCTCTTAAATATAAATGTCAGTTATTTACAGAATTAGAGTTGTTCAAATCATGTTTCTTCAAGGAAAGTTCAATTTTCAAACCTCACATTAGCTCATAAACTCTAACACTAATATTTTGTTCAAATTTCTTGCATTAAATGCTGTTACTGTCACTCAATTATTTTCTGCTTTGTTTGCAACGTTTTCAAATGCAAATCTACCAGGAAAAGCTTTAAATTTTGACACAGTGCAAAGTACATGGCCACCATCTTGGATTTCTTAGAAAGGTATT
>JAOEHT020205011.1:0-11163 GCA_025448195.2 Parazoanthus atlanticus | reverse complement strand
ATATTTGGTATTATAAGCTATCCATACTACATACCATATTTGGTATTATAAGCTATCCATACTACATACCATATTTGCACTGTTTATGGTAGATGCTGCTTGAATTATTTGTAGCAGGAGTTATTTTTGTATCTTCATCGTCTTTGTCGAGCAGTGGAAAGATTGCACAATCATACCGTGAAAACGCTTCTTTAAATTTAACCCAGGGTTAAAGGTTTCTTGCTCAGAGCTCAAGCAATTTGCTTCCAAATATTTTAGAACTTTTAACTATTCACTGAAACAAAAACGCATTAAATTGATTTTTCAAAAATGTTTAACCGACTGCTGAAACTATTTCATATTTTAGTTTACCTTCAAATATTTCATTACAGTTCGTGTATTGCTAGTTCATCAAAAAATGTAAATCTTTAATAAAAAAAAGATATTTAACTTGATTGTTTTTTGTAATTCTAAATAAGTTTACGCTCTATTTCTATACTTGGTATAAACCGTGAGCCAGCTAACAAAACCAAAATGTTCCTACTGACATTTATTGCTAAGATTGTAATTGTAAAAACTCATTGAAAAAAAGCAAGGCTTTTCCAATAATATTGAAAAAGACGACCCTTATGAAAATTTCTCCCATTTTCCTTGCCTTGCTTTGTTTTGTTTTGTGTTTTGTTGTTTCTTATCTTTTCTTTTCTTTTATGTTATTTTGTTTTGTCTTATCTGGCTTTACCTTACCTTACCTCACCCGTTAGCTCAGCTTGTCTTATCTTGTCTCAGAATCTTGCCTCGTCTTGTTTCATCTCGTCTCGTCTTGCTTTTTTGGTGCTTCGTGTTGGTTTGTTTTGTCTTGTCTATCTTACATCTTGCTTTGCCTTACCTTGCCTTGCTTTGCTTTGTTGGTTTGTTTTGTTTTGTCTATCTAATCTTGTTTTACCTTACCTTACCTCTCTTTGTCTTGTCTTGTCTTGTCTTGCTTTACTTTATCTTACCTTTCTTTCCCTCCTTGTTCTTTGTCTTGACTTGACTTGCCTTGTCTTGTCCTGCGTTACTTCTCCTCCCCCTCCTCTTCTTCTTTTCTTTCACCCCATCTTTCACTCTACTCTTATGCATTGCCCAATTTTTCATTTTCCATTCTTAGTTGTCGCCCCCTTTTCTCCCTTTTCCTCCTTTCTCCCCTTACCCTTCTCCTTATGTCACTTCATATCGCTACTAACGTTTTTTAATAGGTTGCAGCCATAAATGACTCCCCTGAATACCGGTTTGCAGTGAGAAAGAACGCCAGAGTCAACGAAGGTAAATGTTTGGTCCCTTCTGCCATTGTTCCTTGGTTTCTTCTTATCTATCAGTTCCATCATCGTTTACTTCCTGTAGCCTTCGATAACGTTTACAATCAATATCTTGTAAACATCAGTACAGATCCAGACTGGCCTCTAAATGTTTCTTGTTATATCAGTCCTGCTCGAAATATCAGGAGCATATGTTTGGAACGATCTTGTTTACATGATTTGTGTCTGTAGTCCTAACAATAAGTTCATTAAGTCTAAATAACAATATAACCATTCATTTTTCTTCTCTTCCGACCTATACAACAATTATAATTTAACTGTTACGTTAAAAACGTCTGAGCTCAGTAGACTAGCTTTGATAACGGACGGCACCTGTATTTCATAACTTCGTTTGAGGTAGTGTATTCTAGGTTATAATAACTGAAGTTTGTTTGATTGTTTGTTTGTTAGAAGACTAGACTAATTGAGCATCAAGTATTACTATTATAGGCCTTTGTTCTGGCTGGTTTCTAGACTTGGCGCTTTGTTTAAACGCTACACTTATTGGCTTGTTGCACCTTTTGGATTTCGAACTGAATAATTAAAGTAAATATATTGTCAGATTTGTTGGTTGGCTATACAAACTTTTACCGGCAGAAGCTACGGGTAATTTATGGTATACTTGATTCCCACTTTTTTCCAAGCGGTTTTGCATGGATTTTACGGTAATTTATCTGTAACCATATACAGATTTGTCGGCGGCGCAGTTGTCAAGTGGTTAACCCCGGCCTGACCATTGTGTTATGTCCTTGAGCAAGGCACTTTACTCGACTTGCTCCAGTCGACTCAGCTGTATAAATGGGTACCAGCTTCCTCTGGGGGCTAACCTGCGATGGATTGGTGTCCTGTCCAAGGGGAGTCACAGACTTTCATTTGCTTAACACTACGGAAACCGGAGATTAGCGCCGGCCTTATGAGTCACTTGTCTCGGGAAAGGATATTTTATATACAATTAGAATCATTAGAGAACTATCTGAAAAAAGCTCCCCTCTCCCCTGGCCCAAGATTGAAATCAAAATGTTACACTGAATTAATTAACTTTTTTCACTATATTTGTCTATCAGATGCGAAGTACACTAGTTTCGAAGAAGTCTACCAAGCCTTACTGACAAGAGAAGTAAACGGAATTCTCGTCGACACTTTTCAAGCAGGTAGCAAAAAGAATCTGCTTCGACACCCAAGTATTCGAATTCAGAAGATTTATGATTATCAGACTACGTATGGTATCGTGATTGCTGGTAACTCAACCAAACTGCTAAAATGCTCCTATGGGTACATGCAGGCAAACAAAGCAAAGATGTTCCGTCATTTTGAGAAGTTTATCCACAACATCGAGGTGAGCCCAATTAAAATCAATTTTACGTTATTCACTTGAGACGTTCCATGTTCTCTGTGGTCGGCGCTTTTGTTTAGAGTGGTTGAGAGTTCTAGAAAGTTTTGGTAAACAATTTACAGTTTCCAACACAACACTTAACTGGAATGAGCTTGTGCCTCCTGGAAGTAGCTATCGACTTATATCGAAAGTGAGATTTTGAGAAGTATCGCGTAAACGGATATATAGAGGATACCATAAGACGTAGAATTGGACCATTTGATCTTATAGGGTGGGGGAAGAGAGGTAGGGTGGGAGGGTGGAGGAATGATTTGCCTCCGAACATTTTTTCATGAAATCTCTGGTTGAAAATGTTTTCTTTTTCTTTATAACATAGAGTCATGGGAACAATTTTGTTTTGCATTTTTTGGCTTATAATTGTTTTGCGAAGATCTTTCAATTTTCCCTAAATGCCACTTTAGTTTGAATCCTTGATCCTTCTGAACCTCCAGGAGTACCCCTTGCCTTCGAATGTTGTTGTTGCAGCAGGTTTGTTTGAGACAGTCTCACAGGTGTTCAGGAACACCCTGTACCTCAGTTTTCCACTTCGCCACCCCACCCCCGCGCGTATTTTAATGCTCGTCTACTAAATACTACAATTCTTCTAAGCCTTTGTAATAGCCGCCGCCATCGAAGGTGGTTAGCACCACAGGATTGGTTGAGGACGTCTCACATGTGTTCGGGAACACCCTGTACCTCCGTTTTCCACTTCCCTGCCCCAACCCCGCACGTAATCAAATGGTCAGCCCCATGAACACCAACTTTATAATTTGTGAACTCCTCAATCCTTCAGGAAAACCCGCTGCCCTCGAAGGTTGTTATCGCCACTGGTTTGTTTGAGGCCGGCTCACAGGTGTTTAGGAACACCTTGTACCTCAGTCTGGGCGTGCTGGGGGCCGCCCTGTTGGCCGGGCTGGTCTGGACCTTCCTGCGGTGGAGACTAGAAAAGAAAGGCAGGACCAGCACTGTTCCTTATTCAGGTAACTAATGATATGATCCCGAACTAGTCACTTTGCCCAGCTGTTTATTTCCTGTTTTGCACTGATTTGAGAATAAAGTAAATATGAAACTTGTTTTTGATCAATAGACCAAGGGCGGATCCAGAAATTTCGGAAAAGGAGGGCCCGAACCCGCAGTTTGGAAGGGAGGAGGGGCGGGAAAAGGCATCTGTACTCCAAAAGACGTTTTTCAGTGTTTTTCTCATAAAATGTTTCTAAAATTGCCAACGAAAGAGGCCCTGTCCTCCCCTATCGGCCCCTCTCCTAAATCCGCCCTTGTAGACTGTCTTCTAAATATATTCTGAATTAAGTTATCAATCTGAATAAACGTTTTTCATATACAGCTATTTCAAAAAAGGTTGACTTGCTTTAATATTGTGCACTGATTCGTGGATTGTGCATTATTCGTACACACTCTAGATCTGTACACGCTAAGCTGTTTAGATAAGGTAATTGCTATCTCGTACACAAGAAGACTGTCATTGGTGTTAAACTATTTGGTTAGCAAAATTAAAATATCCAGACGTAGAAAATTATTTTCTTCCTTCGCTTTTGACAATCCACAGTTCCCTTCGGTCGGGGTATGCACCAATGCACCCAAACAACCTTTTATGAAACAGTTGTATACCAAGCAAGTGAATATTATTTTTCGCGCACTCTGATTGGCTACTCAAACTCCGAATATCCTGCGTTTGCATTTACCAAACTAGCGAATAGTGCTTTTCGCGCGTTCTGATTTGCTACTCGAGCTCTGAATATCCACCATTTTTCCGAGATCGCAAGAGTGAGCACAGACGTGACCGCTGGTTTGGTATATGCTAACAAAACTATTTTCCTCTGTGTCTTTGAGCAGCAAATACACTTACCTCACCTTCAGCCAAACAGTGGACTTGTGGGCATATTATCTGGGGGCTTATAACATAACTGAGGACTTACAAGCGGCGAGGTTTACAAGTGGAGGAAAGAAAATTGCGCGTTAGCTGAGCTATTCTGCTTCCTCCTTTCAGGAGATTATCAACGCCTGAGGCTTGAAACGGAAGAATCAATCCGCGAACTCTTGGGAACACTTCAGCAGTCACGTGCAGCATTGATGGCAGTGATAAAGACTTATACTCGGAACAAAGTCTCAGCTAAAACAAAAAGGGACGACTAGCAGCTCACACTACCTACTGAATTTGCCTCCATCGTCTTGGCTAAAAATTGTCTTAGCATTGATTTTGCTTGAGTACCAATTGCATGCACTCGAAATGACAAATCCGAATGGCAACGTGAATTGTTGATGATGTTTTTAACTTTCAAAATTCGGCAGCATAGCATCTTACAAATCAACAATTATGCTTTTGCAATTAAAACACCCAGTAGTTTGCTCTGATTCTGACATTTATGCTAAGAAAACCTGAACATCTTTATAATGTTGTATATTAGTGCGACGATAATGTAGGATATCAAAGTTTGTACTGTTGTGAGACCACACAGGACGCTTGTTGAGGAAAGACACAACTTTGACACAGTTGGTACGGCTTTTTGGCAGCAAGCCGCACGATATTTTAATTCCATCTCCACAATACTAGTACTTGCATATAATTTTAAGACATTGTGAAATGAATGAAACTCTTGTCATGCACTCTTAACGGATTTACTGAACCGTTTGTCAAGAAAATGTCAAATTTGAAAACAGACGGTGAAATCAAACTTCGCACTCAGGGATTTCACTGCCGAGAACTGGAATGTATCAATAACAAGCACCGAGTTGTTGTTTACTATTAACTGTGAGACCACGACGTGCAAACTGTTTGATATTAATAAAGCAACACAAGCAAGTACATAATTCAAAATAATTTCTACAAATTACATGTCTCAAAACAATTGATTTTCCATAACTCATGATCTTTTTTTGAAAGCAAGAAGAAGAAGAGGTCCTGCACCATTTTGAAAATACCCAGAATACTTTATGAACGAAGTTGACCACCCTCTTTTTGGCAGATTTCAGTAGGACGTTAATTGTTTACATAATTTTTGCTTCCATAGCACAATCTGGCACAAATCCAACTTCAAGATTTAACCAAAAAGTGTCCACAAATCATGTTACTGTTAGTACTTACCAAAAATGTAAGCCGGCCCGCCGCTTTGTTGAATACTTTTAGTGTAATGTGTCTTTTAGAACATCTAACTGAATTACAGAGAACGCATGTATAGTTGTCCACTGCCACAGAAATCTAAAAAAATTCTCAACTGGCGCCCCCTCTTCCTCGGAATGGAAACTAGCACAAATGGTTAACTCCGCTGTTTACTATGTACTATCTCACATGTAAAATAATTTGCGGTTTGATTAGTTTCAATAGATGAACGGTAGGTGTTTTGTGAGTCTCAGTGAGTCGATAAGTTATGAGTCATTAGCTCGACGAAAAGAAAGGAATACGGGATTGAGTTGATTAAAATTGGGTTTTGGACCGTCAATTTACAGCATGACTTTTGACTCATTGTCCCATCAGCATTAATATTAGGGCTAGAGTAGGGCTAGGAGCAAGGTTGGGGTTAGAATACTGTCTTGTATTTTTAAATACAAAAGGCCTTAAAAGGCCTATAAATGTGTAACACTGGTCATATATCTCATTAATACAATTGTACAGGTAGAAAGTTTTGAATTTGGCATGATCAATTCATTGACTCTTTGCTCATGACTCATGCCGACTAACTGACGTCGTAAAAGCAACGGCCTCTTTCAATATAGTTTCGCTTTTCGATAACTGAATATTTCAGTTTGGCCTTTGTGAGAAACTTTGGAGCAGACTACTCGTTGAACGTTTCAGCCGAGAACTAGAATCTTTGCAAAAAATATAGAACTATATATGTACATTTCCGTCCCTAATTAATCCCTCTCTCTTGCCTCACCTAAAACTGGTAATATCAATAAACAGCGCGGCTATGTCAAGGAAGTATTTCGTGGAGACACCAAAAGGTAAAAGAAATGGAATGAAACTGTAAAAGATCTACTGTATATCTTGCAGAGAGGGAATCGTAGTTGGAATAGTTGAACTTGGAATATCTTATTAAAGTTAATCACTGAGCTAGTCCAAAATAGATCATCGAGGTCCTTTTAAAATTGTAGACCAGGGTAAGGGACATATAATTTATTACGGGGAGGGGGGGTATTTTGGGGTCACGAAATTTTTGTAACCCCCCTTGTCAGCTTGAAGAAAAATTGTGATCCCCCTACCCGCTCGGCTATCTTGCTCAGCTATTATTCATCAGTTTTACTAAGTTGTAAATAGCACCGCCCATGGATCATGCATTTTTATCAGTCAAAACTTGATGGTGTTGAACAGGCCGTTGTCGATTTCTACTCAGTGCTGTAATTTAAAAATTAATATTTAATAATCCATACAAACTTTCATCTAATGTACCAAATGAATGATCTTCTATTCCAAGCAGGTAATATTTTCAAGTTCAAGTGGTACAGTAAAAGCAATTGTTTTCAACAGACCCTAGCTGTTTTCCTGGGCTGCTAAACTGTTTTCAAGTTTTAAGTTACAAAAAGTGCTGAGTCTGAAAGGTTTTTCAATATTTCTTTCTTTCCTTTTTAAAAATTTTCAAATGAAAAAACAAGTTAGAATGATTTAGATGCTGTTCTCATACATTATTGCTGCATGTAGTCGAATGTAAGTCAAGTTTTTACATTTAACTTCCAATATAATGGGCACCCGACTAGATTAGCCCTCAAAGTTAATTCGGGTGTCCATAAACTATCCAACTTTCCTAATACTGTCATTTATGTACATGTATTTTATCTATCATAAAATTGTTGTTGTAATAACAGGCTTAAGATTCAAATGAAGATGGTGATGACATCGTATAATAAGACTTTAGTCTCATGCTGACAGATCTAAAAATTGGTGAAGAGGGGTGCACAATACGTGCGCCGAAGGAGGGTCAGGGGGCAAGGCCCCAGAAAAATTTTTGACCATTTTGACAAAATTTTAACAGAGTTGCACTGGTTCCAAAAATTAATTAGATCAGCGAGGTCCTTAATCAGTTGCAATCCTTCGGGTCCAAGGCTAAATTATAAAGGACCAGGGCTGTTGTTGTTCGTTGATAATTGCGCAACGTTGCACGGAGATTATAACAATCAAGATTACTATCCGAATCATTATGATTTTACATAAGAACAAGATTAATTATGAAGAAGGAATTAATCGTTCTAAATTCCTTAATTTTATACATTTGCAACTACAATACGGTAAACGAATCCGAGCTTAAGATAGATTGAACCTCGGTGTTCTTTCATATGAAGAAAACGGCCGACGTGCGAGTCTTTGAAAGTGGGCGTTGGTGTTATCATCGCTAAATTTCACGGCCGGTATATTTTTGCTGATTGCTCACGCTGGCTTTTGGTGCAGAAAAGGAAATTTCATAAAGTCTAGCAAATTTTGCATTTTTTAAGAAAAGGTACGCACTCTTTTTCCTTTATAAGAACAACTTTATAAGAACACAGAGGCTCAGGTTTGCTAAATTAAACAGTAAAAAAATAGGAACTTTTTTTTTTCAACTAGGATCTTTGCGAGCCTCGGCGAAAACTACCTACCTGGTTCTTATGTAACAAAAAGCGTGTAGTATAAATATGTAGAGTCTCCAATGCAGCCACCTTATTTTGAGGGTCCCGCTTTTATGATATAAAAGACTAGTATATACGAAATTTTTACCTAGATAGTTTTTGTTAGTGTAGTTTTGAATATAGTTGGAGGTATTCGAAAAATGTTTTGCATCAGGAGTTTTCGCTCCTGTGCGGTGGCCTTACCCTCTCTCTTCCGCAGAGGCTTCAAAAGCGAGAACGGGGGAGACCGGAAGAGATCCCAGAGATCCCCGCGCGCTCACCTTTCATTGCCCTCGCCGTGCCCCCGGCTCCCGGCCCCCCTCCCCCCCTTAAAAACGTCCAAGCCCCAAGCACTGCTAGCTGTCCCGGTCACATGCAGCGCGCTGTCAATTTTCACCCACGTGAGAAAGACACCGCAAGAAGAAAGGTAATGTTGTGTACTTGTCGTGTTTAACGGTCTTTGCCATTTTATCTCAGCTTATGTCTAAGTTTAGTATGTTACCCTCAGCACTAATGCAACAGAACTGATTGTGATTATTTTTTTTTAAAACTTTTATCTTTAAGAATGGCCGAGGCGAAGCCATCGATGCACTCGGCCAGCTATGGCGCGAACCAGGGTCAAAGGCGAGGTCTGCGAAGTGGACATGAGGTACACATTTTGCTTACATTTCTGAGAATTTTGAATGAAACTTACGTTGTCTTTAAGACATCATCCGTATAAGTATGTTCAAAATAACTGAAATGGAGTTTTGGAGACGTTATACACAAGTGTGAAAATAACATTCCTTTAGCATATCTGACGCGCCGCAAAGCCAAAGGACAGATATCTGATATCTTCACTTCACTTTTTATTGAATGCAACCTGGCGTATACGATATATCTACCGGCATATCAAGCCATAAGATTCAGCTCCTTTTGTACATGTGATTTTATCAGAATACCTATACTGCTATGAAATTATCTCGCTTCTTACGCCATAGAGCTAATTCTTCCGTTCAACGGTTTGATCTCGTCACCAAACACCAGCTTGCTTCAAGTTCAACGGCGCGATGTTATCTGGGTTTATCACAGTTACGTAGTAGATAGACAGTAATATTTTTTAAAAACAAGAGGTTTCACTTCATGCAACTTGTGATATCAATGTTGCAAAGCCAAACCAATCTCGAGTTCTCGCGATAGGTTCAATTTGACATTTTATTAAAAAAGAAAGATAAACATTTTATTTTGCAGGCTTTGTGTTTGACACACGCGCAACATATTTGCAAGCAAAAGAAGTTCCATAATTTCTGTTTGCTTTCAGATTTGTGCATGATCTTTTAGAAGTAAAAATTTACTGACAAAATATCCTACAAGTTTTTACAAAATGGTGTCAGAGCAACAAATTTATTGTTGAAGACGATGTTGCAGCTGGTTGCCAAATAGATGCAACACTACGCCAACAGTTTCATGCAATGTTGCTCTGCACATCAGTTACCTCTGAACCGCTGGCAATAATGGAAAGAAGAGTTTCCATGGAAAGTTGAGGCTTAACTGTTGCTTCAGTGCCTGCAAACAGAGATATCGTATTGCCACAGCAAGTCTCAATCTTTACTGAAAACACTTTTAAAAAAGCCTTGTTAAAAAAGCCTTGACAGATTTATTTGTTAGACATTGTCACTGCCCCTGCTACTCTCAAAATGCAGACTTAGAAGATTGTCTAAGGTCCCATTTATATGGAGAAAAGTTGTCCCGGGTAGAAGGGGCACCATCCAAGCCGAGTAAACTTTATCGAACATTCATGTGACAAAAAAGTTGCCCCGTTTGACCGCGTTAACACATAATATATAAATAATCTTGCCTTATGTTCTTTGCTTTTCTTTTATGCGGTTGTAACCCCATCCTGATCATTTCTGCTTCTTTGTCATGGCTCGCTTTACAAGCCTTATATTCTTCTTTTGACATTTCCTTCACATGTTTCTCCAGGACTGTTTTCTTGACTGGTCCAAGGTAGTTTTTGGTAGCATATTTTGCAGTCATCATTTGCCGAATCTTTTTGTTCAGTTTCACTTTATAGGCATTGAAGTTTGTGGCATTGAATTAACACAGACTTTTACATTCCTTCAAGCATTCAGTAATCGACTCCACCATAACAGGCATCCATAAACAGTTCTTTTTCGAGCCAGACTTCGATTTTGCCACCATTTTGTTTTTTAATGAAAACATTCGTGCATGCTTTTTGAATCTACACTTGGCCAATTTGACCCGGGTAGGCAAGCCAAAGTGTTTAAATGGGGAAAAGTTGTCCTGGGTAGAAGGGTGACACTACCTTTTAAAGTGAGTGATCTGGCTAGACGGGTCACCTTTCTAGCCCAGCCAAGTCTGTGTTTGTCATGTAAGTGGTTCGATGGGTTTTGCAAAGAAATGTAAGAAAAGTTGGCTCATCCAGGGTAGCTTGGGTAGGTGGGTGACCCTTACACCTGGGACAACCTCCATATAAATGGAGCCTTACTGAACATCAGTGGAGCATCCTTGGACAACAGCAACAATGGGATATTCGTATAATGGTGTCATATACTACAATTACCTGAATCCTTTTCCCACTTTCTTTTGTAAGATAATTTGTGCCAATTGTTCTACTATCCTCATGAGGGTATTGAATATTAATATTGAATTTGAATAAGAAAGAAAATTCTAAAAGCATCCTGGTAGTGACAAGTCAATTGATGCCATCATGCAAATGTCCTAATATGATAACAATCTATTATTCAATCTAGCACATTCTTCAGAGAATGCTCAAATACACTTTACGTGATACAGAGCTGTTTCAAAAAACATTGATATTAGTAATGGTAATAGGACTGAGTGGAGTCCAATTCGGTCTGTAATCATATGAATGATAACAAAATTGGA
>JAOEHT020204939.1:0-11163 GCA_025448195.2 Parazoanthus atlanticus | reverse complement strand
ACACACACACACACTCCACCCCCACCCTCCCCCTCCGGCTCCCTCTCAAGCATTCGTATTCGGAAAAATGGCTGAAGCTTTCTAGGGTTACTGATCATTTACAATCGCTATCAATCATTTATCATCAATATCAATTTCGTTCTACCAAACAACACTGGCCAGACTGACAAGAACTGACTTGTTGAACGCACGCAGAGTAAAACTAGATCTTATGCAATTTCTTGAGACACACCTGACATGCAAGATGAGACAAATAGAACGCAGTCTAATCGAAGCAAACGAGTCTACGGTGGCCCACAAGGGCAAAACACAATTCAATTTCGCAACTGAAACGCGACAATCTTTAACAGAACAAAATACAATTTCGCAGAACACAAATAAATTTCATAGAACACAACAAAATTTTACAGAGTACAACACAATTTCGCAGAACACAACAAAAATTCATAGAACACAACAATCTTTCTTTGTTTTGTTCTGTGAAAGATTGTCGCATTTCAGTTGCGAAATTGAATTGTGTTTTGCCCTTGTGGGCCACCGTACGAGTCGGACAGACAAACGACGTCAATGAGAGAAGAGGTTATAAAATTTTAAAATTGCAACACCGTGTACGTTTAATTTGTAGCAGTAAATCGTACAGTAAAAAGTGAAGATGTCGTGCAATATAAAGCTTCTGCAACAAAAATCTAGAATGTGAAGCGTTTAAAAACAATTCGGTGAAAACTATTCTTACGCTTTTCATTTTAGATTGGAGATCAGGACTATTCACACAATTGGAGCCTATTTTGCCGGAGTCTCAGCTTTTGCCTTTACAAGTGCCTCCATAGCTGCTCTGATATCCATCACAACATTTGTTCTAACCGATAAGGAACTGACTTCTTTTGCAGTTTTTGCGCTGTTGTCGTATTTGGCAACATTGCAATATTCTGTCTGCGAAAGTTTTGGAGACAAACTTCGACAGCTTGGAGAAATGCGAATCTCCATTGAACGTATACAAAAGCTCTTACTGCATGATCCACTCTTCCCCGATACTTTCGACGATGGAAACGATGGGAAACCAGATATTAAAGATCGTTGGCTGAGTAAACGTTTTCGCAAGATATCTGCGTATGCCCGGGGAAAACGATACCGGTATGACGGTAAGTGGTTTGCAGTCCAAATAATCACGGAAGAAAAGGAATGCTAATTGCAAACGGTTAAGGTTAAGTATTGCATTATTAGAAAAAAAGTCTACGATTCTCTATCGAACCAGAAACCCATAAGACTAGAAGCTAATAGACAGGCCTGCTTATATTTAACAGATATGCATATGTGCTTGAAGGCTTGAGTAAATTAAAATTTTAAAAAATTTAATACAGTTGTACGGAGTTTAGACGATCAAAAATACACATTCATTAGGTTACTTGGTTGAATAGGATAGTCCTTGAAATGTATGGATAGATGTTAATCGGACCCTCCCCCCACCTCCCTCTCATGATTTCCCAAATGGTTACAGGTAAATGCTGTCCGTTAGCATAAATACATACATACAAACATACATACATTACTTTCTATGATAACATTAACGTTCGATTAAAGAAATGTTGCTATAACAACAATCATTTCACAACATGTCCGCCGTTTTGGCTGTTATCTTGGATTTTTCGAGAGTTCATATTTTTAGAAAATCACAGCAATTGGGAATTAACAGAAAACGTGTATTTACGTGCTCAAAGGGTATATTGAAGAACAAATTAAAAAAGAAACTAGAATAAATTTTGTCCAAAAATTCTATTTTATATTCAAACTTGATTTGCATAATTAATTTGGCATAAATTATAAATCCATGACGTCAATCCATTAGCACAATTGTGAATATCCATAGCTCATCTCCTAAGTATTGCTTGCAACGCCATTCCATACAATGCAACAGTAATCGAAACAAGTTTAATTTATTGATCTGCACACGCTATAGTAACTTGTTTTGGATCACTAACGACAGAGGAGTCCAACACAAGAGACACACGTTAGACAGCTGGTGCAAGAATTTTTCTGTGGTGACTCCCAGACACTGTGCGTCTATAACCAGCTTAATCTGATTTCATTAATTTATAAGTCAAGCCTTAATAATCAAGTGAATAGATCATTTGACTAGCTTGATCAAACCGACATACAATCTGTCTTCAGATTATAACAGCTGGTTGTCAAACTTTTAAAGTTTTCTTTCATTTGAGGATGAGGTTCAGCGATACTGCAAGCTGAAAATGATAAATTTGTATCACCTGCACACATCGTCAGTTGAATTTCATAGTGTTTTTAACTAATTTGCTATATCACTAATTGGATGAATGGATGGATGGATGAATAGATGGATGGGTAAATAGATGTATGGGTAGATGGATGGTTGGTTTGGATGGGTTAATGGATAGATGAATGGATAGATAGATAGATAGATAGATAGATAGATAGATAGATAGATAGATAGATAGATAGATAGATAGATAGATAGATAGAAACGGTTCGTTGGACGGTTAACAGATCGGGATGAACATATGATATAGATAAATGGATTTATATTTTAATATTTGCTGTAAACTCCTTCATTACATAGGCTTTGCTGGTATTGAGAACGAAGCCTACCAGCCCAGCACTCCAGTTCTACTTCGCTCCAAACAACAGAACTTTTCTACTCCCAAACCAGGAATAACAATTTCCGATCTTTCGTGCAGTTGGGGTCAAGAGGAGAACGACAATTTGACAGTTCTCGACGGGGTGACTTTGGATGCTCCCGAGGACAGTCTTGTAATCATAACTGGCCCGGTGGGGAGCGGAAAATCTTCCTTATTGTTGACAATGATAGGAGAACTACCACCATCAGGAGGAAAGCTGTCGCTCGACGGTTTACTGTCGTACTCTCCCCAAACATCGTGGGTCTTTTCGGGTTCTGTAAAGGAGAACATCCTATTTGGACGACCGTTTGACCAAAACAGATACGAGGCAGTCCTAGAGGCGTGCGAGCTCCAGAAAGATATAACTAGATTTGCCAATGGAGATTTGACCTTGATAGGTCAACGAGGAGTGACAATGAGCGGTGGTCAACGAGCTCGTATTAGCCTGGCACGCGCAGTCTACCGCGAAGCAGATGTCTACTTGCTGGACGATCCTCTTGGTGCTGTGGACGCTACAGTGGCCAAGAACATCTTCGAGAAGTGCATCATTAATCTTCTATCGGGTAAACTGAGGGTTTTGGTCACTCACCAGATGCAGTTTTTGAAGGGTGCTGATCTTATTGTAATGCTGAAACAAGGAAGAGTAGAAAGTCAAGGTTCGTATCTACAGCTGAGAGAAAGCGGGGCGTTGACAAGCACATTAGAGCTGGACATTGAGGCCGAAGGGCAGGAAGCTGCAAGGCGGGCGAGTGTGTTAGCAGACATAGAACACAGTAAAGACTGTGATGATGAAGACGCAGCAGTTGATATGGAACAAGTGGAGGAACATCGAGAAACTGGATCGGTGACTTACAAGACGTACTGGAAATTTTTCAGAGCCGGTTTACCAACTATTTTGATTGTTTTACTAGTCTTTATTTTTGCTGCTGGGCAAGGTAAGTGACGTTATGATGATAAATTTGTTAAGATTTAAACTTTGATTATTGTTTATTGAAACTTAATTTGCAACGATAGAAGGTAACAATTAATCAGCAATCGCATTACGTAGTTACTACATCAGTGTTTATATATAATTAAAGGACTATTTTTGACCAAGTTGAACTTTAAACAGATTTGTTGGTTAATCTTAGACCCAAACAGTTGAGATGAAAAACTTCAGATTTTAATCAGTTTTGTTCCAAAGAGTGGGACCCAATCGCTTTGCTCTTTTCAAAAACGTTTCGAGACACTCGAAATGATCGGAACAAGCCGAGTGATTACAAGTTTCCCTATAAATATCTGAAGCGCCTGAAAGAGTTAAAGCGCGCAAATATGAACAAAAATTCCTGGGTCCGACAAACATTCCAGGGCATTCTGGGTATGACTGCGGACTTTACGTTGATCGGTTCCGATTGTCCGAGAGTGGTTTCTTTATGATTTTTTCTGATCGTTTGCGATCTTCCCAATTTCCCAAACATACCTCATGTCTATCCAATCGATCGCAATCGTCCCCATCAGTTAATTTTTTCTGATCATCCCAGTTGCCCTCGCATTTTTTCATCGCTTGAACACAATTGGAAGTTGGGACGACCCGGACACTTATGTGTAAACCATTCTTTATAAGAATCCATTGTTTTTCGTTTCGAAGAGTTTCTTAAAGGAATTCAGTTTAGTGCTTGAAAATAACCTTGCTACCTTATTTTTTCTTAGTCGCTGTAATGTCGCCCCACATTTGGTTGTCTCACATGGTCAACATGTCACGTGACCAACAGAAAGCTAATGTGAACTTGTACATCTACGGTGGCCTGGTACTGAGTGCCTTGATTTTCTCGTTTTTGAGTACATTATATTTCTACTGCGGTGTAATCAGGGCTTCTGCAAAGCTCCACGGTAAAATGACCTCAGCTGTGATCAAGTCTCCAATTCTATTCTATGACACCACGCCACCTGGGAGAATTTATAACCGATTCTCAAAAGACATTGGAACAATGGATGAACTGTTACCGATATTCTTCCTTTGGGCGGTTCAGCGATTGGTCTATTGTCTGGGATCCATTTTCCTATCCATTGGCATCAATTACTGGATGGTTATCGCAGTTGTACCACTGCTGTCTGTGTTCGTCTATATAGCGTGGTATTACCTGCAGACATCACGACAGATAAAGCGTATTGAGGCTGTACGGTGCAGCTCCGTCTATTCTCACGTGACCGAGACCATAACTGGTTTGGAGGTCATTCGTTCATCGGGGATGCAGAAGAATTTTATCGAACAGTTTCATAGGTAAGTAGAAATACAACTCACTCTCTCAAAAATCAAAATCATGGTCAGTTTGTTTTGCTGGTTTTGGTTACTTCATGTACAGGTCAATGGATGGTATTTGGTGTAAAATACCAAATTCCCATAAATCCTTTCGTGCTTGGGTATTGTCTTGTGCAGATATCAACGTTTTTTCAAACAGCTATATGGCTACTAAAACTAAGAATATGCTGCGCTAACATGTTCTTACCTTTCAAATTTTTAGAAGGAAACTCTTGTTTGAACAGCTGTATATGAATGGCACCTTCTGCGCGCCACTGCTTGCACCTCAACCTTTTAGACAGAAACATTTTTGTTTTGCAGGTTTGTGGATCAGCACACGCAGGCTTATTTTCTCATGTTCTCCAGCGGACGGTGGCTTGCTATACGTCTCGATTCTCTGTGTGTCCTTTTTGTTACTGCTGTAGCAATAGCGGCCACTTTGGTCTCAGAGAACGCAGGTATTGAAACGAGTTTCTTGTCTCAATTTTTCTACTTAAAATGCTAATTTTCTACTTACTGCTGCAATTATTTTTCTTCCATTTGTTTTTCACTTTCGTATTTTCTAGCTTCGATCTATTTAAATCCCTCCCCCCTCTTTAATTTTTTTTATTTAGCCAAACGTAGTGAAACTTGATAGGAACCTTATCTACTACGATGTACAAATTGGCACGTAAATCTGCCACTAATTAGTGATGATATCCCTTTTGGCACATCTTCTTAAAATCTGTTTAATCGGCTATACATCTAGAAAATAACAAAAAAATACTTATCATCTTTTTTAGAAAAGGTAGTATTATCACATTATGCTAATGGGGATGGTCGCTTTTGAAAAAACTAGGTGCTTCGTCTGATCTCTCAACTTCGATGTCTTGGTCGTGCTACAATTTCTTCAAATTATAGAAAAACTACTTGATTTTAAGAATTGTAATTCTTATTAAAATAAGCTCAAAAAACATTAAATATTTCTGCTGGTGTTAAACTCTGTTTCTACTAGAATTGGACATTTCGAACAATTATCAAGCTAAAAACAACACAATTTAGACAGACTTAATACAATTACACTTTATCCTATGAAGGCCGCCATCTTGAACCTTCCCACACTGCATTACGTACCGCTACCCACAAATCAATGCAGTGTAAATTTCTGTCCTTTATCTTTGTTGCCAGAACCTAAATGTATGACCAACAATAACATCACATTTCTCAAAGTATGTCTTATTGCCAAAATACGCCTTCTTCAAAATCATCTGACATTCGATATATTAATTTGACCAAAATGGAGTTTGTCTACCAAGTTTGTAACTTAACTTACCATAAATGTCCTAAACTCGGAAGCCCAGAACAGCGAGACCGTATTTTTCGCTCTGTCCCCTACATGTTCGGATAACTCTGACCAATTTTGTTTCTGTTCTAAGATGTTTAATTGACTAGTCAGAGGAAATAGAAGATGAGTAACTATGGGAAAGACGAAAAACCAGCTTATTATAGCCAGATATCACTATTATTGACGTTAGAGTGTTTTACTTTCGGTCTATTTAGTTCTTAATTTTCTTCAGGCGGTCACGTGCTAGCTAACAGATGATATTTGTATCATATTTCTTGTCTCAGCTGTTGCCGGACTTGCCTTAGTATTTGCGGTAGAAGCCCCCGACATGGCACAGTATGGCATTCGAATGCTATCTGAAGTTGAAAACCTGATGACGTCAGTTGAACGAGTGATGACGTATACCAAACTACAACCCGAACCAGGCTACTCAATCAGCACTTGTCCACCACCCTCGTGGCCAGAGAAGGGTACTGTGGAGGTTAAGAACCTGTCGTTGGTGTACTATGAGGGTGGTAAGGAGGTGCTGAAAGGAGTGAGTTTCAGTGTTCAGGACAAGGAGAAGATCGGAGTGGTGGGACGTACAGGTGAGGATTGTTAAATATGGCAAATACTTTCTTGAGGATTTTTAAATAAAAAAAAATATTAATAATTTCCATTTGAGGGGCTCTGTAGGTTTTTTTTAACCCTTAAACATTTGGGCCTTTGGAGAAACATCAACGTTTAGGCCAAATACAATAGATTCCCGGTTTCTCATCAGAAATTTTCTTAAAAAGTAAATGAGGCTTGCCGGGGTTTTTGATGATAATAAACTAGCATGTCGCTGAGGACTATTAAAGACAATGACATTTCTTTACCTATAAATCACAAGAATTACACCATGATATTTATATGCAATCAACATAAACCAACAGGCAAATCTAGTGTGAAAGTAGACGACAAAGTGTTGGTAAGTCTGAAAATTGTAGTTTTGTCTTATTTTTTGCATTTAAAAATTAAAAGAAAACTAAGTGCGGCGGTAATTTTCAGTTGAAATGCGGGCGCTGATGAGAAACCGAGAATTTATTTTATTTGGCTTTATGGGTGGGTCGGGGTGGCTATTTTGATTCCCCATGATTTTCAAAATAGTTAAAGATAAAAGCTAGCTTTTGCCTTGCTAATTACTTTGCTGTTGCTATGGCAGCAGCTATTGGACAACATCTCTGGTATCTTGGCCGCCATCTTGGATTTTGAAGAATTATATTTCTAGAAAAATTGCAGCAAAATTAATAGAAAACCTGTATTTATGGACACGAGTAGGTTAATATTCAAGAAGAAAATGAAAATCAAGAAAATAGAACGATATTTGTAAATAATCCGCGTTTTTTATTCAAACTTTAATATTGCATATTTAATGCGGTTGCATAAATTATAAGTAATGACGCTATTCAATCAACGTCAAAAGATGTGTCATTAATGGGGCGAAAGTTACTGCAAGTTTCATTTTAATTACTGTAAAGTTTCAGATTTTAGGTTGGAAAAACCTTTAGGATGTCCGAATGTACCCCTTATAAACATTTAAGAGTTAACTAGTTAAAGCAAAAATGTTAATTGCCGTTTCAAAAAAAAAAATAATTGCGATGAATTTAACAGGAAACTACTTTCTTTTTATATAATTTGTCCAAAGGAAAGAAAACTATCGAAGATAGAAATATAGACAATCAATAAAAGCAAAATGATTGAAATATATTGTACTTAATTTGGGGTGAAATGGAAAACAGTGCTAAAATGTCTCCTCCCTTTAAAGATCTACTGTGGCGGTCTGAGTCACCTTTTGGAAGTCAATGTAAAGTTGGCTGAGAAAAACAAATTTGTCACTTTTTTGTTCAAATATGTTTAGAAATGCGCGATAATGTTTCAAAGAAATCTCCGGAAGCGTTCGGAAACCGCTCGGATTTTGGGGATTGCTATGACAACAGTTGGAGATGGCGCGAGGGGACATGACTTTGCTTGATTTTCCGTTGTTTTAGAAACAAAATGACAATTTTTTGTTTTGTTCGTTAAAAACGAAGTGATTGTTACAAGTTTCAGAGATATTTAACAGATCCATGTGTAACTTCTAGTAAGTTTAGAGTTCAGCATGCAGACATTTCAATTCAAAGACAAACTAAGCGAAGTTTGTCAAAATATTGGTAAAAATATACATCCCAAATTGTAGCTCAATGTGTTTCCAACAACTGTAATTCATTTCAATTCAACTACCGACGTTATAATGTCCAGAAGGCACGGCAACTGACGATTCGTATTGACTTTTTACATTATAACACTTATTCTTCTTGGCTCGGTGGATGTTAGAAAAGCATGCCAAATTGGCTAAATTAAAACAGTACAATTTCCACCTTAGTATAAGGAGCATATACCAAAAATCTCATAGTAATCAAATTAAATTGTAAGTGATAATTGTTAATTTTTATATTACCGCATTATAAGTATATATTTTAAAGTAGAAACAAGGACTCGTTCTGTCAGGAAAGTATTTGTAGTTTGCAGTTGACCAACCCTGACGCTGAAGGAAAGTGTGGTGAGTAGCTAGTTTGAAGGACCCAAACATTACTGAAGATATAATGGCTCAAAGCTCTTTATTTCAGTTCAGAGTTCATTTCCTTAAAATAATTTGATCTTCTCTTAGCTGTGCATCGGCTTCAGCACTTCTATTCAGAGTTGATCAGACTTCGGACGTTTTGTCGATCGATCTTGACATTTTCTGCAGCGGCTTCTAAAATCAAGTAAAAAAACACATCTCTATGTTTCGGTTACTTTCCATTTCTGCACATCAAAGGTAATTAATTGCCTTATACATCTCTATATAAAGTCAGAACAGGTAAACAAGCGCCTACCAACTCAAAGGAATCCCACAGGCGATCCATCATTTAAAGTTTCACTTGTCCTTGCTTTTTAACTAATACTGAAGACAAAACTGATTCAGTATAACTACACCTTGCTTTTTACTTGACTGGACCAGCAGCTAGTTTGAACATATATGGTTTTACTACATTCTGTTGATCATTTATTAAATACCTCCCGTCAAATTATTTGTCCACGAAGCGCGAGTTTGATTCGACAGAAAAGAAAAGATTCTGCATGTGTAGATTTCCGCGCCGCTCGAAAAGCAGATACCGGATTAGCTTGAGGAGCCCAAAATATTTCCGAGGACTACGTCACTGGCGGAACTTTTCCGCGTCACTGGCAGAACTTTTTTTATCGGAAATCTAAGGAAACATTCAGTTTTTGATTTTATTTTGCGCGTTTCTAACCATCTTTAAACAAAATGAGTGGCAAACTCGTTTTTCTCAGTCAATTTTATGTAAATTTCCGAAAAGTGACTCAGACCGCTGGAGTACCCCTTTAAGTGTTGGCAACTGAATAGGGACATGTGACATAACGTTTCAAAGGAGTCAGTGAAGGAGTATACGTTATGAAGAAGAATGAGGATGCCTTGAGGAGCAACCACTATATTGTATTAAATACAAAAAGCGGATACATGCAGAACAATCTTCAAGAACCAGCAGACATTTTTTGTGTTCAAAACTACTGATTATGATTCTCATCTTCAAAAATTTAATTGGAGAAAAATATCGTTTAGGAGCGATTTTGTCCCGCTAAAATTTAGTGCTTCTCTTTTTTCAGGGGCTGGTAAATCTTCAGTTGTAACTTCTCTCTTCCGTATGCCGGAGCCTCGTGGAAAGATCGTTATTGATGGCATTAATATATTGTCCCTCAACATCCAGTGTTCTCGCCGGGCCATGTCCGTTATTACTCAGGATCCAGTGTTGTTCAGTGGTGATCTTCGCAAGAATCTAGATCCTTTTAACTGCTTTCAAGACCCACAGATCTGGATGGCTTTGGAAGAAGTACAGATGAAAACACTGGTTGAGAATCTTCCCGGACAGCTTTGTTATGGAGTGAAGGAAGCGGGCACCAATTTCAGTGTTGGAGAACGCCAACTGCTTTGTCTTGCAAGAGCTCTGCTGCAGGGGAAGAAGATTATTCTCATGGATGAGGCCACTGCAAATGTGGACTTTGAGACGGACCGTTTGATTCAGGAGGTTATCCGCAGCAAATTCCAAAACTGCACGGTCTTAACGATCGCTCATCGGTTGAAGACTGTGATCGATTATGATAAGATTTTAGTGTTGGACCAGGGCCAGGTTGTGGAGTTTGATAATCCAAGGGCTCTCCTAGCAAAGAGAGACGGAGTGCTTGCTCAGTTTGTAAAAAGTCACAATCTTGCAATCAATGAATGAGGATACTTTGTTGTAGCTCTTGTATTTTAATTGACAGGAGTGCATTATTCTGTTGCATTGTTTGCTTTTACGGTGAAGCTAAATGACCTACACTACACAGCTACATAAACTATTGAAGTCAGCAGCACTATACCTTGAACTGAACGGCTTTCCGTTTTAATTTTTTAAAAAGACAGGTGTTTTAGGTGTCCATCACTACTAAGCTAAATCATTTCCCGAGCCAAGTGGTTCATAAAACCAGCGCTTATCTCCGGTTTCCGCCGGGTGTTGCGGACGGGAGTCTGTGATTCTCCCTGGAAAGCACACTAATCCACCGCAGATTTGCCCCCAGCAGAAGGTGGTACTCATTTAAACAGCCGAGTCGACAGGAGCTAGTCGAGTAAAGTGTCTTGCTCTAGGACACAACACAGCGGTCACGCCAGGGTTTGATTTCACGACGTTTAATTTAGGTTTCAATTTAGACACGCTAATCACTCGACCATGCACTGCACCACCGGCACAGACTAATCGTTTTTATTATACCATCAATCAAATTTTGTTTTGCACATTTCCGATAGCCGTTTTCACATTAGAGGACGGACAAGTCGTCTGGACGGACAAGTCGTCTGACGATTTGTTCGTCTTAGTGTG
>JAOEHT020204860.1:0-11166 GCA_025448195.2 Parazoanthus atlanticus | reverse complement strand
ATTTTATGGCCCACCCCCTTTCTTTGTCCAAAAATGTGTTGGCCCACCCCCAAGGATCGTTTTTAAAATTGTGGCCCACCCCCCAATCCAACCAGCCCACCCCACCTCATAAATAAAGAATGGTCCCTTACTTGGTCCACGAATATTATTTTACCGAGCTCGTCTATTTTTCATACTTTGATATGTCTCGCTTGAGAGATTTTTTCAAATCTGTCCATGCATTACTATATCTGAACCAGCCATTTGTTTCAAGGTCTTTTAAAACTCAGCACTGCAAATCCCGTCTTGTTCTAGATCTCAAAACTACTCTACCAAGTATACAATTATATGAATGCAACCAGACGTCTTTTTGAATTACTAAAATATTATTTTTCACCTAATACCACATCTACAAAAAACACTGGCTTCCGATGGGTTGTTTGTTTGTGAATTTTTCCTTAATACCGTGCAAATAAAACTTAATAGCACATGTGCAATTAAAACCTAAACTGGCCCTGTTCATCCGGGAACTTAATCTTACTTGAAAAATTCAGAAATGATCGAAAATGTTTTGGCAGGGTATGGAAAATATTTAAAGTTTTGGGCAACATTCGGAAAATCTCCAAAATCTTCGGAAAAAATAAACCTTCGGAAATGATCGGGAATTTTGAAAAAGTTAGTATTTTTTGTAGGTGTGGTATTAACAGGAAACACCACTTAAGTTCTCGAAGAATTAATGAAAAATGGCACTTGTATTTGATGAAAGTGGTAAATACCACTTGTGCTTCGCATTCGTGGTATTACGCCACTGACATCAAATACTCGTGGTATTTTTCATTAATTCATTTCGAACGGGTTGTGTTTCCAAATAGAAATTATCTGTGTTGTTTGCCTCGTATTCTGTCTGCTCTTTCCTTGATCTGTATCGGATCCAAGGCTATCATTAGATCTGTGCTCGTAGTCTTCCCGGACACAGTATGTGTTTCCTTACTTTTCTGACTGATGTCTGTTGATGGCTTCCCTCCTGCTCTCTTTTTCATCGCAGTATAAAGTTTGCTGTAAACTTTGAAAGCCAGAAACACGAGAAGGCCTGTGAACAGTGAAGAGGGATATAGTGAAGAACCAATGAGTCACGAGTTAGAAGTCAGTTTAGGGTTAAGGTTAAGTTCAACATTAGGGTTAAAGTTAGGTTTATGGTTGGGATTTGGACCCACAATTTACAATATAATTTTTGCTGGGGCTTGGATTAGAGCTAGGATTAGGGATAAGGTTAAGGATAGGGCTAGGATCAATATTAGGGTACTGTCCATATATCACATGCCTCGCAGCATGCAGTGCTCCACCCACGGTGGTTAGCAACCTCGTTCCTAGGCTCTTCCCTCTCCGGAGAGAAAGACCCTGGTTGGGTCTGGTCACATGGCACCCACATTCTGGGTGCTAACAGTAAAAATAAATGTGGAAGATTTGTCTAAGATTGGTTTTTGTTCTTATTTTGCCTAGTGTAGAGAGGAAAGATTTTATTTTCATCAAAAAAAACGCACACGCAGGTTTATTTCATTAGTTACCACCCAGAATCTGGGTGCCACGTGACCAGACCCAACCAGGGTCTTTCTCTCGGGAGAGGAAAGAGCCTGGGGATGAGGTTGGGTTACGTTAATTGAGTGTATTTCAATTCCGCATTGTAATTGATTTATCTGCGTGATTCTTAGTATAATTAGTTTCTAGTTATTACCCAAGATATCAGTTGTCCAATGTTAAGTTTACTCTCACCTTGGGAGCTGTTGAGGACGACGAAGGGGAACAGGAGGAAAGCGGTTTCCTTGAAAGGAACAGCAAACCCTAGTGCCCAGGTCAAACCAAAGATCCCGGTCAGTTTGAAGCTCAAAAGAGGAAGGTGCAGCTGCTTGCGATCCTTGGACACACGACGAGTGCTCTGAACACAAGAAAATATTCCTGCATTAACTGGTGGGATATGTTGAGATATGTTGGAATATGTTGAAACATGTTGAGATATAGGATTTGTGCCTAGAAACTCTATCAGAATGTTAGATAAATTAGCAATTAGAGATCTCTATGATTATTGTGCTGACCATAGAATGAACCTCAATGCTAAGAAATGTAAATAAATGGCTATTAATTATATACAGAATCTCAACACTTTTTTAAGACCTATGTATATTCGTAAATGTCAAACTGACAGGGAATCCACATACAAACATCTAGGCGTAATTATTAGTGAGGACCTGAAGTGGAACAGCCTTATAGATTATTATTTATACCAAGGCCTCTAAGAGAATGTATACTCTAAGATTACTTAAAAGAGCTAGTGTTAGAGCCGAAGCGATAAGTCCAATAAATAAGGTATACAAGTCAGTCATTAGATCAATATTAGAATACGCAGTCCAAGCATGGCATGAATACATCCCAGAAAACTTGTTACATACTAGGTTAGAAAGCATACAGAAGAGGGCTCTCGGAGAATACGTATCCCTGGGACAGTTACAGAGAGGCCCTTTCAAAAGCTAATATGGCTACTCTTAAACATAGGAGACACACACTGTGTGTCAAATTTCTCAATTCAGTGAAGCATAACAGCCATCCTTTACGTTTCCTGTGCCCCAAAGTGGACTACCCTTAGCACTCAAATAATTTATATCCCAATCTACCGTCAGGACCTTTGTATAAAAAAGATACAACAATTCTGTTACATTTTCTGATAAGAATAGTAATTAGTTTATTTTTAATTAGGTAGGTAGTTGTGAATATGTAACGCCGAATATTTCTATTATTTCCTTTACTTTGTATAAAACTTGATAATTCATTATACTGCAACAAAATGAACTAAATGACAATTATTATCATTTTTATTATTATTTCGTATGTTGGGACATGTTAGGCCATGTTAGCAATTGTTGGGATATGTTAGGACATGTTTGGAGATAATAGAACATATTGGGATATGTTGGGGCATGTTGAGATATGTTGGGATACGTTGGGATATGTTGGGATATGTTGGGATACGTTGGGGCATGTTGAGATATGTTGGGATACGTTGGGATACGTTTGGACATGTTGGGACATGTTGGGATTTGCTGGGATATATGTTGGGACACTTTGGGAAGATGTCGGGTGAATGGGGAGCAATCTTTAGCGCGTGTTAGAAATACGAAAAAAATGTCTTCTGATATATAGATAGATAGATTTACGCACTTGCGCATTTATGCGTTTATGCATTTGTGTATTTATATATCTGTCTGATTTTTGAAGAAGGTACTTTAGCTTCAACGCATTTGGTTACCAAGTCTCTATTATTGCCTAGCCCACCCCTCCCTCCTCTAGTCGCTTTAGAACCCAGAATAGGTCGAAATTCATGAAAAAATATCAACTTTTTAGGATGTCCGAAGTCCGCCTAGTCTTTGACTGTGTAACGACGCGTGTTTTTAATTAAGGCCGGAAATGACACTTTAAGTTTCTTCAAAACTATTGCAAAAAAGCTGTTTCTAGTAGCTCAAAAAACAGACGCGAATCGTTCGAAAGTGGCAACTTTTAACCTCAATTTTCGACCTGATGGAGTGCTCTGAGCGCTTTAAAAAATCGAAAAAACCATTGTAGGGTTTGAAACGTAGTTTCAGATGAAGAAAACCGATTAGCAATCGGACCGGGCAGACCGGAGATACGCCGGTTTGAAGTCAGGTGTTTTGAACAAGAATTAGGCAAACTTAGCCATTATCTTAAGGAACGTTCTTCAAAATTCAGACAGATATATGTGTGTATTCATGTTATATGTATGTATATATGTATTCATATTAAATGCATCGCAGCCAAGGGCTTAATGGCGCACTCGACAGTAATTATAAATTAAGTGAAAAACTACAATTATAAATGCCAGTTAAAAAGACTTATATTAGAACAATTCGAAAGTTAATCTGAAATTTATAGTAGGATGACACCACAAAACTTATGTCTAATGTTATAGTTCGAAGAGTGGCTCTCAAAGGAGTGCAGGCGTATTGAAAAGAAATGTTCAAATCTCCTGGTAGTTAGTTGTAGAATGCTTTGCTCAAATTTCCAGGTAGTAAGTTGTAGAAGGCTCGGTTCAAATTTGTTATAGATATAACCTCCAGTTTAATGCCACTGCGAAATGACAACAACGTTCATAAATATCCTTTCCTTTTTCTTGTGAAATATAAAAAGAGGTCGAAAAAAGCGAGAGGCAATATTGAGCCCTGGTTGTGTCAAAAAGGGTTACAACGCCCAAATTACTTCTCTTAAAATCCATATGTACCCTTGAACGCCAAAGTAGGATTAAAAGCCCATTTCTGGTATTTCAGAGAAACAATGAAAACCAATACAAAAGCACAATACCCACACATCTTTTTTTACAATTCTCTGAGAAAATGGTTAAAAGAGAATTATTAGAATTTACCTAGAAAAAATTCATTCTTTAGTGGAGGCATGATGTGTTATTTCAAGTTGTTAGATAAACACAACGCACAAAACAGAAAAAAGAGACATATTTCAACAAGGGTTTTTAATTTCAAGAGAAAGAACGTTCAACAATCTTACCATTCTTGCACGCCGAATGGCACCAACAGAAAGGACAAGAGCCACAAGGTTGAAGACTAGTATGGCGGCCACTGGAACACACAATACGTACAGCAAAGCTTTGCTATTGGAGATCCAGCAGATACTACTGGAACCTGAAAAACAAGTACAGGTTGGTTAACTCTTAAAAAACTGATGTATTAATAGATTTAGGACCCCTGTTTTTGAACTCTAAATTCAAACTTCAAATGTTTGCCCCTGACGGGATCTGAATTTCCCTAACATAAGATAAACCAGTGCTCCAATTCTAAATAAGACAATACCTATTGGCCCAGTAATAAGTCATCCTAGCGGACAAATTTCCTTACAGGAAAAGTTCCACCTAAATTAACATAGTTATTTCATTGTTTTATCAACTTCTACCTTGCAAGTTGATTATCGTGATATGCACATGACTTGTATTATTCCGTAACGATTAGTTTTTGAAGTATTTTGCTTAAAATCTTTAAGGCTTGGATTTGTGATGGCACAGGTGTGTCACTTTCAAGAAAAAACAAAAAAATTGCAAGTCGTTTTTGTGTTACATTGCTCGGTATATGTTTAGTGCAATGAACCACGCTTGTGATCAAACTTTAGAGAACTACTCGTTGTCAAAATGACAAGTGTTATATGACTGTAGTCAGTTCGACCTTTGCAACCAGATAAAGCCATACAGATGTTGGGCGGAAATACTTCTATCTGAGAACTTCGGCTTGCAGCTTTGTTTGTCTTGCTCTGGTTGTGGAGCAAATAAGGAATAATTAATTTTCAGTGTAAACAAAGTCTAGACGAGAGCCGTGCTTAGCAGCGACGCACTTTGAAACTGAAAAAAATAATACTTACAGCTTCACTGATTAAATTAAGCTCTAGCATTGTTATATATGACGGACAGCAGCCAATCCCAAAAGGACTAGCGGAGGATGTATAAAGGTCGCACTTTGTAGATATGCGTGAATAAATCACAACACTGACTCAGTTGACATTGAGGAGGGGAGGGATTGGGGACCATTCTTTTCCTTCTGCCCTTGTCACCCTGAATTCTGCCTCCTCCCCCTCCAATGACTACGCCGGCGACATAAAAACCTTAATTCGTTGTCTATTTTGGCTTCTATAATTGCTCAGGAATCAATTGCTGTTAACACTGCGTTATATGACTCACCATATCCAATTGGGAAAGTGTCCGTCCACTCAATAGCAACACAGACACCCACCCACACCAGTGGGGTTATCCATCCATGAAAACAGTATTTTATGAACTTTTTTTGTTGTCCGTAGCCGGAATGGGACTTGATTCCCGCATCTGTGAAATACATTACGAACAGCATTTTTTACATTTTGTGTTACATCCTAGTAATCTTTAAACCTTTGAACGCAAAAGCCACAATTAGCGTAGAATCAAATTTCGTGCTGTTGATCTGTTAGATCTCACGTTTGGTCTCATTTCTGACCTCAATTGTTTTGTTGAGAAAGATTCCTGTGACGCTGATACGTCATAGCTTTTCTCTTGTAAATTCCTGCAGAAAAGCCTGTGTGCTCATTGGCTCACAACAAACAATGCCTTGATCGATATAATTAAAAAAGTGAATAGACCCGTTCTACGCCATTTCTTTCGTTATTTTCTCATCCCACTGTGTGATTTGAACCTACGCTACTCGACGCCCTTATTATCTGTGTACAATTCCTAACCACTAGACCAACAAGTCGATTGCATCACGGTTGACGAACTTATAAATGTCATTTGTACGAGTCATTTCAATTAATTAAGTTACAGTTAATTACGGGTATTAATTTGGTGGACAGTTTCTAAAAGAAACAGAACTCCAAGGTGCAAAATTTACTGATATGCGCTTGTTTATTCACAAGAAAATCTAGGCTAAATAAACTCGTACAAAACATCTATAATTGTGTTAGCTGTGGTGTAATCGACGTGTTAGTCTAGTGGTTAGATAAGTGTACACAGATAGTTAGGGCGTCAAGTAGCGTAGGTTCAAATCACACAGTGGGCAAAAAAATGGGGGCTGCATCATGTTCCAATGGAGTATATATTAAAGGGACCTCGGCGGCGCCGGGATTTGCTAAATTCACACGACTTCAGGAACAAGATGGCGGACTGTCACGGCTTATTAAATATCCCTATAGTAATATAATAGGGTTATTCATGGCTATTTATGGTTATCAATGGTTAGTGAGGGTTAAGGTTGGGATCAGGGTTACTTCTGTTTTGTAGAAAAGGGATCGACTACAATAACATTTTGTTTGTTGGCAGCGAATTGAGTGATTATGTAGTGGTGGCAGTGCATGGTGACTCCGGTGTTCGAGGTCCCAGGTTCGAGACTTATCGTGCTCGCTTATCTTCGAGCTTTTTTAACTGCTAGTTTTTCTTAAAATTTTTCTAAGTATGAGTTTCAGTTTTTAGCTGTCCGCCATTTTGTTCCTGATGTCGCGTGAATTTAGCAAATCCCCGGCGGCACCATCTTTAAATGTGACGGTTGCAGTGCCAGGTCCCTGTCGTTCCTTAACATTGTATCAGACAAGAGTGGTCATGGTACTGCAACCGTATTACGTCACATTTCAAGATGGCGGTACCGGGAATGTCAAAAATGTAAAAATACCGATTTGTGGAAGCAACGCTTTTTTGCTATACAGCAGACTTCAGCTATGTTTAAAGAACATTTTGAGCGCAACTTGATGAAACAGCCGAGGAGTCCTTTGAATTTTAAATGTTAGATTGTGCACATTTAGTACTGCTTACTTTTTGAGACAAACGTCATAGCTATTTCAAGCGCCAGAACACTCGTCCACGCAAAGGACGCCAGCAGGAAGTAATGCACCGCGACGGCGACTGCGCTACATAGGTCTGGGTTGCCTGTGAGTCCGGTGAGAAAAAATAGAACTTGATAGACCAACAGGGCGAAAGACAAACTCATCACAATCTTCCCAGACATCTTCTTGTACTCGCTAACCTTCACATACGCCACCAGTAATAAAATCAAACACACAGTTGACAAGCTACCGCCCACATACGTAATAATGCGTAGGGCAAACGTTTGTACACTTTCTCCAGTGTAGTTGGAATTTATTCTTCTTTCTGTGGTATAGTTGGACGAGAAACTTGTACATACTTTCACTCCTTCTGCGTGCATGACGTACAGAGATTTATTGTATACTGCTCGGTGAGGTTTAACATACAAGCTTCCATTCCGAAGGAGTTCAACTTCTGTAAGATTGAACAATGCTAAGGTGCAGTTTATTGGAAGGGAAGAACTCGAATTATCGTGTTCTGTTGTGTTGGCTGGCGCGGAATCACTTACAAGATTCAAGACTGAATCTCTACACTTTTTACTGAATGGATCGTAGACCTGGTTGGATGTACACTGGGCCGTTTCAGTTACAACCTGTTGTCTTCCCTCTATATTGAGTTTGTACTGGGACGTTGAGGAGAAGTCAAACAGAACAGTCAGTGGTGGAGGAGGGCAGGACCCAGATCTACATCCTGGCCGCGGGCGTGGTCTTGGTTTCACGCGTCCACCACAGAAACTCCGGCAATACGCATTCATATCGCTTGGGATCCGGGAACATAACAAACAGTGCGGATTGTCGTACTTTGTGCTCCCATAGCACACAGGGAGTAAGTAAGTTTTACACAAATCCTCAACAGTTTTTCGGATTTTATGGTCGAAATTTAATAAGCATGTATAGCTGCGCTGTCTTCGCAAAACGCAGAGGCGCGACTGGTGAACGTCATGCGGCTTGAATTTGAATTCGCCACACGAAGATATCACATTGGAAGAGGTCAAGTTATTCGCCACTGAACGATCGCATTTTGCTTCTACTCGCCAGAAAGTCAGGTTGCTTGCGTGGTTGCATTTGGCGCAAAAATAGTTTTTGTAGGTCAGGTTAGTCACGTGATCAAACACTGGCAGCGAGTTGAACCGATCGGCTTTTGGATCCGTCACGCATGCGCGTACGGTAGTGGAACTGGTGTCTGCGTTGCGAGGACAACTGTTGATGACAACATACCCCGACGTGCTTTGCGTACCTTTTGGTATCAAGCAGGAAACAGTTGTACGAGGCAGCTTCGCCTTTGGGGCACAACTGCAAATAAATCAATAATAATAATAATAATGACAATAAAATATCAATTATAGGTATACCGAGTTACATCGTTTTAGACAGGCGTCATAGGCTAAGTTCGCGTCCTGTGTACGTTGTTTAGGGATAATAGCATCCAAACGTTCTTACCCTGCTATAATAATAATAATAATAAAAATAATAATAATAATAATAACGGCACAAACCCAAAGAGGGTCTGTCATCCACTGACTTAATTTCAAAGAAAACAATTTTTTTGTTAACTGTGGACGTAACAATAGAAATTTCGTTTTAGAATGCTTGCCTTAAATGTACATATGAGTTCCATTATTTCAACCGCATGCTGTACGCATTTTGATGATTTTGTAATCTGTACAACGATGTGTATTGACTTGTTATTAACTAGAGGAGGAGAATCGAAAAAACAATTTATACATGTTTGTAATCAGGGTTACAAAAAGCTTAGAATTCCAGGGATCCAGGAATAAAAAACTAGATCTTCGAGACTTCTGAAAAAAAACAAAAGCAAAAGAAATGCAGTGGCTCTGGGCTCCAAAGCCGCGGAATAAAATTTATCTAGTAACCTGTTATCTTTGCCTCCCGTCCCTTCCCCTCTCCGGATATTTAATGTCATACCTGATGCTATAATCAAAACAACAGTCTCCCAATTCTTGACACAGCTCATCGCAGTAGCATTTTAGTTTCTGACGTCTGTCCGTTTTGTAACACCTCTTTTCACAAGACGTACTGCGTCTTAAGTCGCATCCACGGAGAAACCTGTCACTGACTGTTGTATTGAGACGTTGGGCGAGCTCTCTGAAACTGACGTTGTTGTTTTCATACCTGATGACAATGTCAGCTGCAACGCAACATCAGTAAATTGGAGTTGATATAGAAGTCTTTCAAGGGTAGATTGGTTATTTAGTGTCGGTTGACGGGTGGGGTGCTGACCGACTGTATCCATTTTAGAGTCGGAGCAGGAGTCTGGAAACGAGTATCTGCACTCATTCATGACCCATGAAAAATGAAACAAGTGATCGATTCACTGACTGACTGACTTTCTTACCTTTTCACTTATTTATTTATTTATTTATTTACTTATTTACTTACTTATTTATTTTCTCACTGACTTACTTACTTACTTACACAGTACTTACTTACTTTATTTACTAAGTTACTTACCGCTTATTTATTTATTTCACTTACTTACCTACTTAGTTAGTACTTACTTGCTTACTTACATACTAAGTACTTTCTTACTTATTAGTCACTAACTTACTTAGTTAATTACTTACTCGTTTATTTAGTACTTGGTCACTTACTTATTTTTTATTTATTTATTTACTTACTTATTTACTTACTTGCATATTTATTAACTTACTAACTTATTTCTTTATACTACTTATTTACCTACTTACTTACTTACTTGGTAATTATTTATTCACATACTTAGTACTTACTTACTTACTCACTCTTTTCAAACGCAAAAACTCTCCCATCTATAAACATGTATAAACTCTCCCTTAGCGGCTCATGGGTGTATGTACAGTGCTACTCATTCGAAGTACTGTCAGACATATTTTTGTCTGGAAAGTGTTTTTGATCTGTATGTCAAACCAAAGCCAAGATCTTACCAGCGAAGAAAGTTTCAATGTCCGTTGGGCAACCAAACAACAGATCTCTTCATTGCTATAATTCTAAGGAGTAGGCACAAAACCCGAGTAACATATTTTGATTAACCAGTTTGTTTCAAATGCAAAAACCCTTATATGTATAAGCTTCCTCGAACATACGCCCAAACCAAGATATTAAGACAAAAAAACCTTTTGACTAAATATAAGCAAATGAACTTATTTTCGGAATCTTATTGTACCTTACCGGGGTTGCATAACATTGCCTTAGAGGCAATAAATAACTGACTAACATACTCAGCGGTCTTGATTTTATTAGGATGTACATAGTGACAAATACCTTTTACCGTATTCACTCTAGTACACAAAAGTGTTTTTTTTAATTCAATCATCAATTTTTATAAACTTTTCTCTTTGCTCACATCACTTTTACACAAACATTTGAGAATAAATTTATCATAACTGAGTTACAGTTTCGTTGGCGAGATATTATACAAAGCTGAAACACTTAATAGGTGCAAGAGAGCAAAACTAAATTCTACAACATTATCTGAATAAATCTTAACGTTATGGTGACTTGCAAGCACGTAAGTATGCAAGTTTTGAATAAATTGGTAATGTTTTTTCTATTTCTAAATTAGTATTGATCATGAATCGATGTAAGAAATGTGTCCATGGGTTATCCTTCTTCCTTTCTCGAGGTAAAGATGTAAATAATTTAGCAAGTAAAATGTAATAATTGAGAGAGTAGAAAGATTTCTGGTTTGGCTTGTACACAGACATGATTAGCGACTATGGTTGAATGTAGCTTGTGAGGGAAAATGGCAGCCAATGAGACTGAACGAGAGTAGCCGGAACAAGGCCATAATTTACTTTCACT
>JAOEHT020204859.1:0-19349 GCA_025448195.2 Parazoanthus atlanticus | reverse complement strand
ATAAAAAAATTGAAAAGAACCTTTTACATCGAAGAAATTATTGCCAAGGAAAACAACAAACTAGAATGTCATTACAACAAGTGGGGGGCTTTTCTCCCTTTTGTAGAGGATGCTTAGCACCTGCTCGGGAAAAAATAAATTAATCAATATCAAAGAAGATAAACTGAACGTCTACGTGCAAGTTGTGTATGTGTGTGTGCCTTTACTAATTTTTATATCTATTTTTCTTTAACTTATTTAATATGTATTTCTTTATTTCTTTATTTAAATGTTAATCTAGTTTTTCACTTTATTTTGTCCCTTGTTATATTCAAGAAATGTAAAACACAAAAAAGTAAATAAAATACAAAAAAAGCTGGAACTTTAAAAATCCTTACATCAACGATTTTAACAATCCTTTTAAGTGGTGCTTTATAAACCCTTTACAACTGAGACTTACTTACATTAGCAATTTTAGAAGAATCCTTACAAGTGGGACTTTAAAAAAACACTACAACTTGCATTTTAAGAATCCCTGCAGTCGCCACTTTAAAAAACGTAGATCCGACACTTCAAGAACACTTACAGTCGCCACCTCAAGGTCACTGAAGCTGCCACTTTAAGGCTAATTTTTTTCGTTTTCATGTTATGTCCACAAAACAACAATTTCGCCTCAACGAAAAATTTTAGAAAACGGGTTCGAAAGTGTTTAATTCTAAAGTGCAGATCTTAATTTGACAAAGCGCTTATATCGAGACGAGTCGGCTATAGCTATTTCACACTTATACGCACGTACTGAGAATAGAGATAATAAATACACAGAACCACATACTTATGTGTTGCCAGTGCGTATTTACAATTATTAGTATATAGCATTTTTGCATATGTAAAACATACCGTACACATGCAGTTCAAGACAGCTTTTACAATTCACTATAGTTATTACAACTCACGACAACAAGCATGTTTAATTCCGCGACCTCCACATTGCCTCCACGGTGACTTATCCAATCTCACTGTACTAAATTATATCGGTGCAAAATTATGCGCCATTATACACCCAAGATTTTCGGGTGTAGTGAGATCATGTGACCAGCTGAGGCTAGGACCTTTGCCCCTCCCACTTTCAAGGGAAAAGCCCTGCGATCGAGGTTGTGACAAAATAAAAACAAAATAACTTATTTATGGGTTAGACACTTTCTTATGCTTCACTCGCATCTGCGGATTTGAACCACCAACAAAGATTCCCGCGTCACTTCCACTGACTGTAAGTTACCGAAGTTGCAATCTTTCTTGGGATTCTTTATCGCCTTGCGGAGATGTTTTCTTAGTTGATTTCCTGTTTATGAATCGGTAGCTGCTCAAAATGTCAGACTGTGACTCAACCTTCAGGTACCGCGTTTGTAACTTTTTATTACGCTTTGGGGTTTTTTGTGCCTGTGTCACAGTAGGAATTTTCGCTATCGTGGCAATCGAGAAAACAAGCAGCCAAGAAAATCAGAGAAAGACCAAGTTCTTGTCTGATCTGCAAATCAACATGACGTTGAAGTATAACCTGACCAGAAAAGAGTTTGACCTTCTCGTGGACGCGATTTACAACGCCAAGTCACCTGGTCCTGTACAGTGGACATATGGTCAGGGATTTGGGTTTGTTATTCAACTTGTTACTACCATAGGTAAGTTGTGGTTTGACATTTTACGTGCGCTTTGGGCTTGACGTTAGCAAGTATCACACGTACATTGCAAAGCTTGTTTCGATCTAAATGAGCTTTAATTACTCAGACAAAAAATATGTGCAACCGGCTCATGAATAGTAAATTGAAGCGATTTCAGATATTATTTTCATTTTTATGAGTATGATCAAAAAAATATGCTGGATAATTTATTGCAGTTTGTTGGCAGAGTGTGTCTTTCGGAAACATTTTGACTTGTCCCATTCATTTAATTTGCATTTTATTCAAAGCTTTTCGTCTCAGACAACAAACAGGTTCATTTCTAGTTTTACGATCTGTATGAATACGAAAAAGCTATTTTAAGACCGCTTTATTCTGAAATGCTAATATTTGTGCAATTGCAGCTGGATGTGAGAATTCAAAACAGTAATTAAATGTTAGTTCGGGAAAAAGACAAAATTTCGACTTTTGAACATTGTTTGATAACAAACGGTTACTAAGCAGGTATATCTAGATTTAAAATTTTGAAACATAATTTGAACAACGACTACTGATTTTTGAAGTAAGTCTAAAGGCTATCACAAGGCTATTCAAAGCTATTATATCTATCGTCATATTATTTTGTTTATCTTTTTAATGGTTTTATCACAGATAAAATGTTATATGTAAGTATATGCAATGTAAAGGAGAAAAACATAATATTTCAGATAACAAAATACCAAATATCGTGGTGGGAGAAGATATAGGACTCGCGCCCCACTTAATACCCCCAATTGAGCTAAAAAGAGTAACAAGGAAAATTACGATTAATATGATAAAAATCAACGGAGCAATACTACAAATAAATACTATTTTATTATGTATAAAAGACCGCTGGCTTTAATGTCATACAGTTTAATTACCAGCTGCCAACAACGTGCCAACGTAGATTCTAAATTTCTTTACGTCATGGGAATGAAACTATTAGATTATCGTCTCGGCCAGCAGTGGTTTAACGCACGGAATATTGTATTATTTTAAGAATTGTCCTTATGTGCTTTGAAAATCCCCCGCAGAAACGAACCCTAAAATACTGTCAAAAAAGGTCACATAAACACTTCAAAACTTCAGACTCTCATCGTAATCCATTTCAAACAAAACGTTTGCTATTGTGAATGTGTAGTAACTTTAATAAAAGTCAACTGTAAAAGCACTCTCATCGCCAATGTCGAGGTGCAGACAAAAGATGCACTTATGACGTCACTGAAAACTGGTTGGGACCACTTAAGCACGCGCTTGTAGTGTACGGACTTCAATAGCACATGAATGCAAGATACTGAAGCTTGTTTATCACCTTTAAAAATGCTGTTGTGGTAGCCTTACATTCATATTTTATTTATAGACACCAGAGTGACGTCTATCACATGCATCTCTAAAACAAGAGATCTAACAACGAGTCAGTAGACTACAGTTTTCTTAACGTCGTACGGTCCTTTGCATTCAAAGACTTTATTTAAAAAAACTGCATTGTAACATAAACAATTATAATAAAAATAAATATATACCATATGTGATTAGGGGCCGACTACTTGATTTCGTGGGGGAGGAATAGAAGAATGATTCTCGTGCAAAATTTTCTTGGCCATTTTTGGCTGCAATTATTTTTTCTCACCTTACCATACATTTTCTTTAAAATCCTGGAAACTTCGAACTCGCAAAATTATTCTTGCATCTTGTTCGCTCGTGCATTTCTTTTTTCAATTCCTTCCACACCCCCAAAATGTAAATCATATTCTGAGCTACGGTGAAAAAGTAATTATTTTAGGTGCTCTGGGCAAGTCTGTGTATACGATATTGCCTTTTGTTGTTTCCGGCGAATGGAAAGTTTGTCCCAGTTTAATTTGCTGGTATATATCGTAGGACAATCTAGTGATTATGCCTGAGATATATTAGCCACGTTACTTTATGATGTTTTAGGACTGTGTTATGTTACGTTTATACTCGTGACCTTAGGAGGAATAGATCAGAAAGCAAGAACTACAGTGTTGCCCAACTGATTATATTTTATAGGTTATGGTAATTTAACGCCCGTTACAGATGGCGGCAAAGTCTTCACCATATTCTTTGCTCTTTTTGGCATTCCCATCACTATAATGATGCTGTCTACTGTTGGAGAGGAAATGCTGAACTGTCAGAAATACATTATCAGGAAAATAGAGACTGGATGGTTAAAGAAACCAGAGGTGTCATACCTTGAGGTGAAATGCCTTATTACTGCATTTGCAACCATTCTCTTGGTGATCTTGGCGGTAGCGACTTTCAGCTTCAAACATCAGAAAGACTGGTCATTTGTCGACAGTGTTTACTGCTGGTTTATTACTTTCACAACTGTCGGATTTGGTGATTATGTCCCTGGTCACGGTGTGCATGATGTGTCAAGGACAATAGCGTATGCTCTTTACGGCATGTTGGGTCTGTGCGCCATGTCAAACTTACTGAACATTGTGGGCGAGTTGGCTTCTCTAGGAATCTTCAAGATACGGTTCGTCAATAAAACAGATGCTACAACGGAAGTTGGTACCAAAGAGAACAAAGACAGGGCAAATACAGACATCGAGTTGGTATAGACAATGTACTGACTTCGTGTACCTTGAAACATTTTAGCAAGGTTTATCTTTTGGAAAGCAATATAATAAATCGGCAACAGATCTTTTTCGAATACGGATTTATTGTTCCATTGCTGGTCATGCAATAGGAAGAAGAAAAAGCAGAAGAAGAATATAAACATGCACTTTCACATGCAGAATACTGCCCAACTTCAAATATAAAATTAGGAAAGTAAAGTGCGAAACAAGAAGTTATGAATTCTAGACATGTTCGACGTTCTACTGCAGTATTTAGAAGTGTATGACTAAGAGCCAAACAAGAAGTATGTTCTGTTCATTTAGTTGTATAGCAAAATCAATATACTTAGCAATTATTCCATGAACGGGGGTTTGGATATGAGCTAATAGATAGCCAATGAGGTCGGCATGCACCGAATTGGGGTTAGGTCTCAACTTGGGACGAAAGTTCTGTTCCTTTCCCCTGTCACAACCAATTTATTTTGATTACTCACCTTTCGTTTGTAATTTATGTGACAAATTAAATAAACTAAACTAGATAAAATAAACAGCGCCTATCCACCAAGAAAGAATGAAGTAACTGTTTATAAAATACAAGCAACTTGTTCAAGTTTTCACTTTGTGTTGAAAAAACCCGACCTAAACTGAGAAACTGATTTGCTAGCCTTTTTTGGAAAAAATAGAAGTCCAGCAAAGTGACACTGCCTTCTCGTGCATAGGATGTTATAAATTTGAAAATTAATGTCACGATATATCTATATATCTATATATCTATATATATATCTATGATTAGATAAGATTAGTTAGAAGAGATTAGACTTCAGAAGATTAGATTAGATTAGATTGAATTAAATTGGATTAGATTAGATTAGGTTAGTTTAGACTATATTATTGGATTTGATAATATTTGATTATATTTTATTAGCTAGATGATTAGGTTAGTTCAGTTTAGATTTGGATAGATTAGGTTAGATTAGATTAAATTAGCTTGATTAGAATTTATGTGATTAGATTGAATTAGATTAGATTAGAGTAGATTAGATCAGATAAGATTAAATTCGATTAAATTAGACTAAAAAGATATGATAAAAGTAAAATAAATTAAAATAGATTAGATTAGATTAGATTAGATTAGATAAAATTATATTAAATCATTAATTCCCTTTATGCCTACTTCATCAGCCGCCTCCTCGTAAATGCTTATTTGGTGCGAGCGGTGCCGGCAATATTGACCTGACAGTCATGCTCATTGCGATTAGTTTGCAATCGTAAAAGATACAGTTATATTGTAAAAGCGATAAGTTGAAATATATTCTCTGAACACTGGAACCAAGGAGGCGGAAATAATTTTTCTGGGACATTTAACCAAATTGATGTCATGAGGTCCTATCTCTCATTTACTCATTCTACTCTGATGAAAAACTAACTCCAGAGAGGTTAGTATGAAACCAATCGAAGGGCGACTTACATAATATATATTGACGCAGCGCATCAATCTCGTCTGAGCTTCATCAAAACAAATCGAAAATTATTTATTTGTTTAATCGTTTTTAATAATTTTCCTTGAAATATTTTTGAGAGTAATGGGCGGAAAGGATAAACTTTTAAATAATGATGACAAGTTTGCAATGTGAATTAGACAGAACATCGCTAACAATGGGCGGGGTGTATCTTGCGGATTCACGCTTTGCGATTCGTAACTACAAACCTGCCTACTACTCTTTGTTTCTGTCTAAAGGAATAAGAAAAAATCCCGCAAAGCTGGGCGAAGAAAACGCAACGAAAAAAATGAAATCAAGAAAGAGGCGGATAAAATTAAAAGAAAGGAGGAAGAACAGGAGGAGTACAGAGGGAAAGAAAGGGACGAGGTAATGAGACAAGATGATGAAAACACAAAATTTGAAGAACAGAGCAGGCTGCGAAAAGAGCAAGAAGATGCAGAATCGAGAGGAAGGGAAGACGAAATGTTGCGGAAGAAAGAGGAGGAGCAGAAAAAGAAAGACCAAGAGCAATTAAGAAAAGAAGAACAGGAAGTAAACAGAAGGAGAATTATTGAAGAACAGAAAAGGCGACAAAAAGAGAAAGAAGACGAAGAAGGGAGGAAAAGGGAGGAACAAAGGCTGCTCCAGGAGAAAGCAAAAGATCGCGAGAACAGAGAGAAACAGCAAATAAAGAAAGATGTACAACAAGAACAACTTCAAAAGAAAAAGAGGCGAGATGCTGAGCAGGGGTTGAAAGATAAAGAGCAAGAGTTGAACAACAACAAGGACAAAAGATTGAAAACAGAGGGGAAAACGGTAAGGGCGGCAGAAACGCTGTTTTGATTTTAGATAGTATTCTCTGTGACTGCGAGATTTCTCGAGAGACATAGACGCTATTTACAATGAGGACATTTTAACTATCTCAGAGTACTCCCGGGTCACTCCAGTTACCTGAATGATTGTCTGTAGCGGTACGAGAGGGAGTGACCCAGTTAGATCATTCGCAAGAAGTAATCTCGGAGTACTCCAAAGTCACTCCATGTTCAATGTAAACGTTTATTCTTTGAATCATTTAAAATTCGTTGTCCAGGCTCCATATAGTGAAGGGTGTAGGGAGAACTTACCTCTCACAAAGGGAGGGGTGTTTGGCCAATTGAGCCCATAGTTATATAGTTTCTACTGTAGAATCGAAAGAAGGGGGCTACCTTTTCGTTAATTAGTCAATTATCTATATATATTGCCTCATTAGGACGACGTCAAAGAGAGTGAAGACAAGAACGGCAGTGATGAGAAGGACAAGAAATGTTCCGCGGAAGAGCTGGCGAACGACAGGTTTGATCTGTTCTATCATCATTCTAATATTTCGTATAAATTGGATATTATGAATTAAAGAATGTATGTCACGATGCTATTTGTTTTGAACCGCGTAAATTACAAACAAATATTGGATTAGATTGAACAAAATACAATAGATTGATTAGATTAGATTAGATTAGATTTGATTAATTTAGACTAGATTAGATTAGATGAGATTGGACTAGATTTGATCAGCTTAGATGATTAACTTAGCCTAGATTAGATTAGATTAGATTAGGTTAGATAAGATGAGGTTGGATTAGATTTGATCAGCTTAGATGATTAGCTTAGACTGAATTAGATTTAAATCGATATGAGTACATTAGATTAGATTAGACTAAATGAAACTGAATTAGATTAATAAAATTAAATTAAAATAGACTAAACAAAATTAAATTAAATTAAAAAATCTTTCTTTCAACTTCATCATCCGTCTCCTCGTAAATGCTCATTTTGTGCGAGCGGTGGAAGTATTGAACTGACAGCCTGCATACTCAGTCCGATTAAGATGGAATCGTAAAAAAATATAGCTGTATTATAAAAGCAATATGTTGAAATATATTCTCTGAACACTGGAACAAATGAGGCGCAAATAGTTCTTCTGGAACATTTCATCAGATAGATGTCATGAAGTGCTAGAAATTTCATGAATTGTGTTGGTTTTTTTGCTCCGTATAAACCAATGAATGAAACCAATCGCAGGGCAGCTAATATAACATATATGGACGCATTAAGCTGGTCTATAACAACATAAAAAAATCGAATTAACTTGACAAGTCTTTTCTAAAATATATTATTAAGAATTATTCCCAGGATTATTTTCTTGTGGACGGAAATAATAAAATCTTAAATTGACAATTTGGCAAGTAAGTTAAACAGAACATCGCTGACAGTGGGTGGGGTGTATCTTGCGGATTCACGCTTTGCGATTCGTAACTACAAACCTGTCTACTACTGTTTATTTCTGTTTAAAGGATTAAGCCAAAGTCCCGACACACCCGGAGAAAACGCGACGAGAAAAAGAAAATCAAGAGGGAAGCGAAGAAAATTAAAAGAAGGGAAGAAGAACAGGAGGAGTGCAGAAGGAAAGAAAGGGACGAGAGAATGAGACAAGATGACGAAAACAGGAAAAGAGAGATTGAAAAACAGCGGCGGCTGCGAAAAGAGCAAGAAGATGCAGAATTGAGAAAAAGGGAAGACGAAATACTGCGGAAGAAAGAGGAGGAGCTGAAAAAGGAGAAACACCAAGACCAATTAAGAAAACAAGAACAGGAAGTAAACAGAAGGAGAATTATCGAAGAACAGAAAAGGCGACAAAAACAGAAAGAAGATGAGCAACAGAGGAAAAAGGAGGAACAAAGGCTGCTCCGGGAGAAAGCAAAAGATCGCCAGAAGAAAGAGAAACAGCAAATGGGGCAAGATGTACAACAAGAACAACGTCAAAAGAAAAAGAGGCGAGATGCTCAGCAGGGGTTGAAAGACAAAGGGCAAGAGCTGAATAACAACAAGGACAAAAGATTGAAAACAGAGAGGAAGACGGTAAGGGAAGCAAGGACGCTGCTTTAATTTTAGATAGTATTCTTTTGGAGACATAGAACTTCAAAACACAAATGATAATTAGCATAAAAGCTCTTGTTCACTAAGTTAAAAAAGCGTCAGCAAATGATAAGGCATATGACAGGAAGAATTGTTGAAGATCATTCTTTTTGGTTTAAAGGGAACTTCCAAACAAAGGAAAGTGAATAATCAGAGCTGACACTTTTTTTCACGAAAAACTGCAGCCATGTTTATACAGGTTCTCGTTCCTTTAACTTGTAATGGATATGCAGGGGGTATTTTCTTATGTGCCGTGACAACAACGTGCGGTATGGTTGTTTTCTTCGTTTTTTCCAACTGGGTATATTTTTTCATCAAGCCAAACGTTTTCGTGTTTTTGTAGATTTTCTAGTAATCGTAACAATTTGCCCCAAATTAATAAAAAACCGTCCGTTGTTAACCAATCAGAACATGAAAAGGCAAAAGTAGTTGATACCTTAGGACTTGCTCGAGGAGTCGAGTTTGAACTACGCGGGAGCGTGCAGACAGATATCAGTTTCGCGGGAGGTAGAACGCTCATTGCACTTCTTGCCGCTGTCTCTCCACCAAAATACTCTCGGTGTTCAATTCAACGAGCAAGCGACGCGTGCACACAAACAGCACAACTCAGTTGTTCCTCCCCACCTGAAGGCAAGCCTTACAAAGCAGAGAATGGAACACGACGCAGTAAATACCTGCGCGTTTTTGACAACCGCAATAATCTCCAAGCTCCTGGAGAGGAACCAGGTTTGTTCATTAATGCTACTTTTGGTTGTCGTGCTACGGATTCCGTGTCGCTAAGTTGCTTCTTTTTGATACTTCTTAAACAATAATAATAATAATAATAATAATAACAAAAATAATAATAATAATATTGTCTTTATTCGCTTGACAAAAAACATTTCAACTTCTTTTTGATACTTCTTACTGAACCTCAGATTTGATATTTTTAAATTTTCCTTTTAAGGAACAAATATAATAAATTATCCTGAACGCTCTGAAATTAGCTTTCGTTGTGCTGACATTTTGGCGCTCCTTTGCCGATGTTTTCATAGTTATAGTCTTTCGGGCAAAAAAACTTTCTAGTTTTAAGCTAACCTTCCCGAAGACGACTACTTTCCTTTGGAGCGGGACCGTCCCTCGGCGGCGAGAGAAAATAAGAGTCTTCGAGAAGAATAGTCTTAGGTTTGGTTTTGGGCTTCTGTCTAACAGACAGCGGTTGCTTAGACAAAAACAAAGTAGAAAAATGTTTTCAGTCAAGGCCATTACAGTAACTCTTAACACATTGCTGGCTCTTTTTGGACTTGAGAAAGTATTACTTTCAACCAAGATTTGGTAAGAATATAAATTCATTAAGTTTTTGCGTGCGTGCGTGTGTGTGTGTGTGTGTGTGTGTGTATTCGTGCAGATGTTTATGTAAAACACTTAGTCTGTGTCGTTTGTAGTGGCATGCTGATACTACGAAATCATTTGTTTGTTGATTGTTGAAGTATGAAGGTCTGTCAGTGAGATATAGATGTTTAGTTACATGTGTTTTATCTAGCTCAGAGTGTGTTTGCTTTGGTGTGTATGAAATTTTTGTGTATGTTATAGTGTGTGGTGTGTATGTCTTTGCGGGTATGTATGTGTGTGTGTGTGTGTGTGTGTGTGTGTGTGTGTGTGTGTGTGTGTGTGTGTACTTGTCCCATTGTGTAGGTTTGAAGACTTTATTTATCAAAAACAGTTATGAGATATTTTAGACTTATTTCTTTGTTCTTCCTGATTTTTTTTTTCAGATCACGATGTGTGACGTCCAGTGCATTGCCGAAAGCACCATCAGGAAGCTCCCCTCGGTCATCAACAAACACCGAGACATGGGGAGCTTCTATGATGTGTACACTGCGCTGGACGTCCTGCAGAAGTTGCATCAGATACCACCATCTGGGACTCTCCAGAAGCTCCTAATAAGGAACCCGTTCTGGTATGACTTGGCGGAAGATATCAGCCAGGTCCTTTTCAAAATCTGGGAAGGCGACAAGACCGTTGGGTGTGCATTTATTTGTGAACCTCTTGTTTTCAGCGTGTTTTGGTAAGCTCTTGAAACTTATTCTTTAACTATCTATACCATTAATATAAAGTCGTATATATTTATGTATTTTAAAATGAGCCTTCTGTTTTACATGCAAGAAGACTTTAAACGACCAAGAGAACATGACGTTTTTCTTGAATAGACACAATCTTAATTCTAATCCTAAACATTTGACACAAGATTTCATACTGTAGTATGGGAGTTGAAGCGATTGGTTTTTACTTTTCCCACTCGTTATCTGTATAACTCTGTGTCTTCCCCCACTAAATTGAACGATCGGTCCTAAATAATGAATAAGAAAATCATAGCAACCTTATTTCAATTGTGGGCGGCAGAAATTGATGAAGAATGCATGATCATGAGAAAAGTGATTACATAATATAGCGCAACTATAAAAAAAATTTATATAATTTCCATTTTTGTTTTGTACTGTGACAATCACAATCCACCATTTTCCTCGTTTCTTATAACCATTTTGTTAATACAAAGTTTTGCTAGCTTAACTCATTCCATTGTGGGTTAAAATGTCCCTACTCCATCAAATGTAATCTCATTAATTCAATATAGACATCAAATTTTGCTGCTACAAAGGAATGGAACTATAACAAAATATGCATTAATGAGTGTATTTATCAAGTAGAATCCATCCTTTTTTAGTCAGTGGATAACTTTTTGACAGAACCCACAGCGCCATACACGTAAGATATCTATTGCAATTTGCCAATTAAAGGAAAATATCGAGGCTTGACTTTTAAACGATAATTTTGTTATGCTCTAGTTGTTCCTCTCAGGGAGAGCGTAAAATGGGAGTTGTAGATACTCATGGCGTACCCTCGGTTCTGGGAGGTACAGGAAATGGTCTCCTTCTTTGGTCTTCAAGTGCTACTGGAGCTCCTCATCAAAGCGTCACCAACTGGATCATGAAGAGATTGCATTATTACGGAGTGGCGATGAACGCAAGGACATCGTTACTATCACTCACCTTCGCTTAATAAACATACTAAGGTGAGCCGGGTATACTACTTCCTTTGACACTACACACTGTCGTCCATTTCAGACAGGGTTTCAGCTATTCTCTTTCTTCAACTTTTTGAAGAGCTCTTTGAAGTGCAAGCTTTTAAAATTTTTCTTCAGATATGGAGTTTATTAGAATCTGCATCAGCATATGCGTGTAAACGTGGATATAGAATTTCAACTATATCTATGTAACTCCCTCTGAAAAGTCCATTGGTAATAAACCGTTCCTTATTCACTGTTATATGCGAATCTTTGTTAACGTAAATATTTACACTTTGGCTAGTTAGCATAAATCGACAGTTAGTGTCTGCTGGTTCTGAAATATTTTTCTGATACCTCTTATAGCCCCCCCGGATATAAGATCTTCTCTCCTCCTGTTTATAAGCCCAACCCAAAACCTTTACCAACACACATAAGCCCAGGCTTTAACGTGGGATTTGAAGGATGAAAGTCTTTTAATTAAGTCCCGAAAAGCCAAGTGTGTTCGGAGCACCTCCTCGCAAGTTTAAGAGTCAAGGTTTGTATGTGCAAGAGATGCTAAATTGTTATCGTTGATTTTAAGCGGAGAAAAGCGTTTCTTTAACTTCTGTCTAAAATCTTTTTCTTTATTGTTTTAGGAACTTGATGCATTGTTACCTTCCCGGCCACTAACTGTAAAAGCAGTGGAATATTCTGGGAGAGTAAACTGTTTTGATTTAGGCCGCAGTTTTGAACGGAGCAACTGCAAAGAAGTTCATAATATATAACAACAGTGTCGATGATTTATTTAAATATATGACATATCAGTAGTTGTAAATATTAGAAAGTCTTATCCAACGCTAAAACAGGTTGAAGAATCGATTTTCGCTTTAGATTAATACAAATACTTCATTCTCGCAAAGATAGATTTTTAACAGATTTTTAGCTAATTTGTAATTTATATTAAAATGTATTTAAGCTTACCTATGTTCAAAAGACTTGGAAAGCCGCTACGAGCAAATCCCCAGCGAATATACTTGGGGAAAACTGGAACTGATAAAAGGCTGAAATACCAGTAAAACTAGAGATCTGAATGTTTCGTTAAACTTAGACAATGGCGCACGGTTCGAACAAGAATTCCATGTCTTTTCCTGAATTTTTTCTAGAGTTCATTTTTTCTAAAGGTGTTATAAATATTTTATATATTTTTCTATAAATTTTAACAAAGTACTAGAAATTCGCAGGTACTTTGAAACGGTAACCCATGCGGCAAAACGTGCATGTCCTAACATGAACTCACATAATTTTCCGCATGTATTTATGCTCAAACTTAAGAACTTGGATCAGTAAAGTGAGATGGCAAGTATATTGCTGAAACAAATCTTGGAGGTTGCAAAAACCAAAATATATTTTTTGTATTGAACATATGTCTTTACGGGAAGCGGTTATAAAAAATAATTTAAAATGAGTAAACTTGAGCATTCTACAAAATGTATTATTATAGACAAATAAATATCAAACTGTTAAAAACACGACTTTTTCGTTCTGATTTGTCGGTTAACATGACCGATGATATTCATTTGCCGCTTTCCCTTTTGACAAAGTGTTCTTCTTGAATTTCGTACGTTACCTTTTGTTATCTTAACAAATAAATCGTTAAATAAAAAATACTCAAACTCTCGGCTTGATTCTCTATTGTTCTTTTTCGAGAATATTTTCTTCTCAAACGCTGAAATCTGTAATATTTCTCTGGGCAAGATCTTTGCAAATTCACAAAAGTTAATTATCGCAGAAAAAGCTTTAATGTAGTTTGGCCTCGTAATATAGAAACGTTAGCCGAGGTCAAAACGTCCACAGGGTTCCTTCCCCGTTCAGTACTTCTTTCAAAACGATTTTGGCCTTTTTTAAATTTATCTTTTACAGTAATATTGATCTTTATACCTTCTGATTGTTCCACCACCAATGGAACTTTGAAAACAAATGTGCAGCTAAATTTCATTCGATTGAATGTAATCCATCGGGATACGATGTACGATGTGCGATATGATTCGGTTGGAAAACAAAAACAGCGGACATTTCAACTGATTCGCAATTCATAGACACATTCACGAAATATTTTTTTGTGCCAAACGTTGGTTCTATCCAATTAAAAAGGCTTTGCGAACGCAAATCATCATCAAAAGATAAGTAATTTTCTTTGCTGTCAACTGTTGTAATCAATATTATCTATAGATATGCGACTACAATTTCTAAAATTAAAACATCCTTTAGCTACCAGCATGCGTGATACGCGAAATGTGACTGGTAAAACAGAAACTTGAGAGATGGATGCCCACGTCAGAGACCGCGGAGCGTATTTTGGATTGGTGGGGCTGGCACGAGCGCCGCAGGCGCGAGTACGCTAAGGGTCCGGGGGCATGCTCCTCCGGAAAATTTTGAAATTTAGAGCTTCTAAAATCACCGGAAATGCGTTAGACTTTATAAATCTTATTAAAAGTTTGTTAATTTATTAAAATAGGGAAAGCGCCGATGAATTACTGGTGGGGCTAAAGCCCAGACAGCCCCCTAGCTCCGCGGTCCCTGAAAAGGCACTCTTTCCAGTTCATAAGATCATAGTTCGCATTAAACTAAAACAGACATCGCCAAAGTTTGCATGCACCCTTCGGTAGGCGAGTCTGCCATCTAAAGTTTTGCTTCATATTTAAACTGAAAAAGGCCAATTCTGAAATATATAGCGTGTTCATTTATCTTCAATTTGGCGAAATTAATCCAATTTTGGTATTTTACTCACAATGCAAAGACTTTCTGAATTAGAGACTAATTTGAGCTTTTTTTGGCGTTCCCACAGTTGTTGTAAAACGATAGTAGCGCATTTTAGTATTACTTCCTTGTTATAAGAATATAATTTTTTGACGAGGCTTATTGTTCATATTTTTTTGCAAAGTTTTTCAGCCTCAGTTAATTGTTCTTAGATTGTTCTTGTTCTATAAGAGGTTTGGTGTTTTACTCACCGTGTATATAATGATATTTCAAATTAAAGACTTTCTTTTCCACAGTCAACAAGAACAGTCAGTGTTGTATAATGATAAAGTATATTTTAGTCAATACGCATACACCTCTTTTGTTATTTGTTGTGTTTATAAAAAAACTAAAAAATAGTGGATTTATCTAGCGACCTATGTGGCTGTGAAGTGCCAAATGACTGGCATAACTCTCTGGGGAGCACTGTCAGGGATACAACACGCAGTTGGCTTCCAACAGAGGATGGCTGACTTCCACAAATGGCACTGCCTAAAATCCCCGGAAGAAACTAAAATGGACTATGAGGTATGTGTGTCTTGTATGGATAAGTGTAAGATAATTCAACTCTCATACTCGCTTCAGTTAAAGAAAACGCTCGTCCTAATCTCATCGTCAACTCCCATCCAACTCTCAGGATCCTGCTTGAGTTAAAAAAAAACACGTACAAAACTCTCGTCTGACTCTTATCGCTCAACTCCCATCCAGCCCTCCTACTCCAGTGAGTACAGTTGAAAAGAACTCTTGCTCTAATCTCATAACTCAACTCCCATCCAGCTCTTATATATTTTTGAGTTAAAGAAAATTCTCGATCAACTCTTATCGATGAACTCTCATCCAACTCTCACACGTTCAAAACTCATCGCTCAACTCCCTTCTAACTCGCACGATGTTGTTTCAGTTGAAAAAACTTTCGTCCAAATCTTATCGCTCAGCATCCATTCAACTCTCATACTCGCTTGAGTTAAAGAAAACTCTCGTCCAACCCTTATCGCTCGAATCTCATCCAGCCCAGATATTTGTTCAAGTTAAAGAAAACTCCACTGCGATTCTCATCACCCATCGCCCTGTTTGAGCTGAACAAACTCTCGTCCAAATCTCATCATTCAACTCCATCCAGCTCACATACTCGTTTGGGTTCAAGAAAACTCTAACATCAAAATCCAAATGACTCACATCTAACTCTAGCTCACCATATATTTTTGAGCTGAATTAAACTCTCGTCCAACTCTCATCACTCAACTCCCATCCAACTCTCACGGTGCTGCTTGAGTTAAAGAAAACCTCTCGTCCAGCTTTTATACTCGTTTAGTTAAAGAAGACTTTCGACCCATTCTTATCACTTAACTTCCATTCAGCTCTGACCCAGCCGTTTCAGTTGAATGAAGAACTCTTGTCTAACTGTTATTGCTCAAATCCCATCAAGTTCTCATACTTGTTTGAGTTAAAAAAAATCTCGTCCACAGCTCAGCACTCAGCTTTCATCCAGCTCTTAAAATTGTTTGAGGTAATGAAACTCTCGTCCAGCTCTCATACTCGTTTGAGTTTAAAGAAAACTCTTAACCATATTTTATTGCTCATCTCCCATCCAACTCTCACAGTGCTGCTTAGTAGTTACTTGAAAAAAACTATCATCCAACTCTTATCGCTCAACCCGATCCCATCCAACTCTCATACAAGTTCGAGTTAAAGAAAGCTCCTGTTCGTTTATTATCGCTCAACTCCCATCACGCTCTCATACTCGTTTGAGTTAAAGAAAACGGCAGTTAGAATCTCATTGTTCTTATATTTGTTTCAGTTACTGAAAACTCTCGTCCAACTCATATCGCAAATTTCCCATCCAACTTTCGCACTCGTTAAAAACTCTTGTCCAACCCCTATTACTCAATTATCATCCAGCTTATACGTACTTGCGCATGTTAAATAAAACTCTACTCCGATTTTCATCGCCCAACTCCCATCTAACGCTAGCTCGCGATGTTGTTTGAGTTGAACAAAACTCTCGTCCAAATCTGAACACTTAACTTCCATCCAGCTCACATACTCGTCTGGATTTAAGAAAATTCACATCTAAATTTAGTTCACCATATATTTTTATTTGAAATAAACTCTCGTACAAATCTTATTGCCCGCTCAACTCCCATCCAACTCTCACGGTGCTACTTCATTTACAAAAACTCTCTCGTTCAACTCTTACCGGTCAACTCCCATCCAGCTCTTATAATCGTTCAAATTAAAGAAAAACTCATCCAATTCTTATCGCTCAATTCCCATTCAGCTCTCGCACCCCTGTGAGTCAAAGAAAACTAATCTATAGAAGTCTCCTCGCTCAACTCCTATCCAACTCTCACGAAGCTGTTTGAATGGAAAAAAAAACTCTTGTCTAACTCTTATAGTTCAACTCTTATCCCGTGATAGGAGTTGATCGATAAGAGTTAGACGACAGTTTTCTCTTATTTATGAGAGTTGGATGGGAGTTGATCGATAAGAGTTAGACGATAGTCCTCTTATGTATGAGAGCTCGATGGGAGTTGAGCGATAACAGTTAGATGAGAGTTTTCTCTTATGTATGAGAGCTGGATGGGAGTTGATCAGTAAGACTTAGACGATAGTTTTCTCTTATTTTTGAGAGCTGGATGGGAGTTGATCGATAAGAGTTAGATGAGAGTTTTCTCTTACATATGAGAGCTAGATTGGAGTTCAGCGATAACAGTTAGATGGAGTTTTCTCTTATGTATGAGAGCTGGATGGGAGTTGAGCGATAAGAGTTAGACGAGAGTTTTCTCTTATGTATGAGAGCTGGATGAGAGTTAAGCGATTAGAGTTAAACGAGAGTTTTCTCTTATATATGAGAGCTTGATGCGAGTTGAGCGATAAGAGTTAGACGAGAGTTTTCTCTTATGTATGAGAGCTGGACCGCCAGTTCTCATAGTCCTTTGAGTTAAAAAGAACTCTCGTCCAAGTCTCATCACTCATCAACTCCCATCCAGCACTTTAATTTGTTTGAGTTAATTAAAACTATCCTCCAACTCTTATCGCTCAACTCCAATCCAACACTCATACTCGCCTGAGTTGATTTAAAGAAAGATCCTGCCCATTTATTATCGCTTAACTCCCATCAAGTTTTCATAGTCGTTTCAGTTAAGGAAAATTCCTGTCCAAATCTCATTGCTCAACTCCCATCCAGCTCTTATATTTGTTTCAGTTAATGAAAACTCTCGTCCAACTTTTATCGCAAATTTCCCATCCAGCTTTCGTACTCGTTTGAGTTAAAGAAAACTCTGGATTCGCATCTTGCTTACGTATTTCTCAAGTTAAAGAAAACTCTACTCTGATTGTCATCGCTTAACTACCATCTGCGATGTTGTTTGAGTTGAACAAAACTCTCGTGCAAATCTCAACACTCAACTCTCATCCAGCTCAGCTCCTGCTCAAATCTCAGCGCTGAACGCCCGTGCGCCACGATTCTGTTTGAGTTGAAAAAATATCTCGTCCAACTCTTGTCGCTCAATACCCGTCCAACTCTGATACTCGCTTGGGTTAAAGAAAACTATTGTTCAACCCTTATCGCTCCATTCTCATCCAACCGTCACATACTTGTTCAGGTTAAAGAAAACTCTACTCCCATTTAAATCGCCCAGCTCCCATCTAAAGCCATCTCACGATGTTGTTTGAATTGAACAAAACTCACGCTCTCTCCCAACTTTTATCGCTCAACTCCCATCAAGCTCTCATACATAAGAGCTAGAAAACTCTCGTCAAACTCTTATCGATCAACTCCCATCCAGCTCTCATACATAAGAGAAAACTCTCGTCTAACTCTTATCGATCAACTCCCATCCAGCACTAATAAATAAGAGAAAACTCTCGTCTAACTCTTATCGCTCAACTCCCATCCAGCTCTCACACATAAGAGAAAACTCTCGTCTAACTCTTATCGATCAACTCCCACCCATCTCTCATACATAAGAGAAAACTCTCGCCTAACTCTTATCGCTCAACTCCCATCCAGCTCTCGTAAATAAGAGAAAACTCTCGTCTAACTCTTATCGATCAACTCCCATCAAGCTCTCATAAATAAGAGAAAACTCTCGTCTAACTCTTATCGCTCAACTCCCATCCAGCTATCACACATAAGAGACAACTCTCGTCTAACTCTTATCGCTCAACTCCCATCCAGCTCTCCTAAATAAGAGAAAACTCTCGTCTAACTCTTATCGATCAACTCCCACCCAGCTCTCATACATAAGAGAAAACTCTCGTCTAACTCTTATCGCTCAACTCCCATCCAGCTCTCGTACATAAGAGAAAACTCTCCTCTAACTCTTATCGATCAACTCCCGTCCAGCTATCACAAATAAGAGAAAACTCTCTAACTCTTATCGATAAATTCCCATCCAGCTCTCATAAATGAGAGAAAACTCTCGTCTAACTCTTATCGATCTACTCCCATCCAGCTCTCATACATTAGAGAAAACTCTCATCTAACTCTTATCGATCAACTCCCATCCAGCTCTCATAAATAAGAGAAGACTCTCGTCAAACTCTTATCGATCAACTCCCATCCAGCTCTCGTAAATAAGAGAAAACTGTCGTCTTACTCTTATCGATCAACTCCCATCCAGCTCTCATAAATAAGAGAAAACTCTCGTCTAACTCTTATCGATCAACTCCCATCCAGCTCTCATAAATAAGAGAAAACTCTCGTCAAACTCTTATCGATCAACTCCCATCCAGCTCTCGTACATAAGAGAAAACTCTCATCTAACTCTTATCGATCAACTCCCATCCAGCTCTCATAAATAAGAGAAAACTCTCGTCAAACTCTTATCGATCAACT